>JAODAL010058863.1:0-21839 GCA_025379985.1 Phyllomedusa bahiana | reverse complement strand
CGGGTTTGGGAAACTGAGAAACTAATCCAAAATCTATTCCACTCTAGCTTTACATTACCGCTAGAATTAGCGCTATTAGATTTCGGAATCTGGGAAATACCCTATACACACCAGACGGTGATACAACATATAATTATTGCAGCCCGCCTCACTATAGCCCAGCATTGGAAAACCTCGACTCCATTGAGCGTTAATGAAGTCATTAATAGAGTAAACTCCCAATTTCATAGTGAAATTTGCCTTATCACCCCCCCTCACCTAATTGCCAAAAAAAGACAGGTGGAGAACCTGGTCTGACTCGATTTACTTTATCTAATCCCCCAAAATTTTCCGAACATTATAGCCCTGCCACACCTACTGCCTACCTTGGAGATACTGGAATACCTCTGTCATGAACACCTAACTTTGTCGATGGCTGACTCACTGCTCACTCTCTGGTGGGTAGGACCTCAGGATACTTATGATCTTATATCTTTACTTGGCATTTATACCTTGCATTTGTAACTGTATATTTGTTAACCTTGTGTTATTTACATGTCTTTAGATGCAACTTGTTGTTGCTTTCTTTTCTTTTTCTTTGTTGGCAATAGCCTCTTTATTACATAATACAAATAAAAACTATTGATTCAAAAAAGAAAAGGTGGTTCTTGCACTAATGAAATACACCAACAGTCACTACAAAATTTCTGTATCCAAATTTAAGAACAAGGTGGCTCTTTGAAAAAAACTGGGCCGCACCACGTGCAATAAAACTATTTAAAAGTTATACAGATAAGAAAAGGTGTTTTTTGCACCAATGAAATACACCAACAGTTACTACAAAATTTCTTTATCCAAATTTAAGTACAAGGTGGCTCTTTGAAAAAAAACTGGGCCGCACCATGTGCAATACAGCTATTTAAAAGTTATATGGATAACAAATGGTGGTTTTTGCACGAATGAAATACACCAACAGTTACTAAAAAATTTCTGTATCCAAATTTAAGTACAAGGTGGCTCCTTAAAAAAACAAAAAACTGGGCCACACCACTTGCAATACAGCCATTTAAAAGTTATACAGATAAGAAAAGGTGGTTTTTGTACCAATGAAATACATCAACAGTTACTACAAAATTTCTGTATCCAAATTTAATTACAAGGTGGCTCTTTAAAAAAAAACTGGGCCGCACCATGTGCAATACAGCTATTTAAAAGTTATACAGATAACAAATGGTGGTTTTTGCACCAATAATATACACCAACAGTTACTACAAAATTTCTGTATTTCATTGGTGCAAAAACCACCTATTGTTATCTGTATAACTTTCAAATAGCTGTATGTGTGTGAGCTCTGTGTGTGAGCGGTGCCAATATGTCCAGGGTGGTTGTGAGAGTTTCGTTGTAATGTTTGACAGCCAGGTCAGGACAGGAGAGGGAGGAGATCGGGGGCAGTGAAGACTGTATGGTGTCTATGAGTTCCTGGGTGTTAATGGAGCGCATATTTCGGAATGTGTGATGGGCAGGTTTGTCCAGAAAAGGCTTAGAACTATTGATAGTAAAAGAGATAAGGTTATGATCTGAGAGAGCATAAGGAGAATTAGTGAAATAAGAACTGAAATTCTCTAATCTACCTATATTCTAATGTTCACAGCTAAAAACATAGTTGTCTGTATGAATAAAGATAAGAACTGTCTCTGAGCTGAGCTGTATTGAGAGACACACAGCAGACGTCTTGCTCTAATGTTAGACACTGAAAGACTGATGCTGAACAGGAAACGCTGGTCTATGCAAAACGAGGTCATGTGATTTTTCCAGCCAATGACAAACATACACATCACAGTCATGACGTCGCACACCCAGCTCATCCTGCTCTATGCTCTTAGCTGATTTGCTGGCTGCAAAAATGACAGGAAACGCTGAAAATGGCGCGATAGTAATAGATTATCTGTAAGATTGTCACCTAAAATATCGTGTAATCGGAAATTTACGATCAGCCTAAAAATCGTGCCGATTTCAACTTTGTCGAGTATAATCACTCATCCCTATATGTAAACTTCTGGTTTCAACTGTATGTTGAAAAGTATAGAATCAGGCATCAGCATCTCCATAAAAAGGTACTTATTTTATTCTTAATCCATCAAAGGTATACAAAAGAGCAGTGTTTCAGTTAAACAAAAACTCCCGTTCTGCTGTATCTCCTAGGCTTCCGGCCTAGGTGATGCCAGGAGCAACATCCTGGCATAGGCGGTGTGATGACTGAAAACTAGCTCCTGGAGCTGTCTGCTTGGCTGGGGATCAGGGAGAGGTTAGTATTTCTCTTTTTCAAACCAGTCAGAGGGGCTACCTATATCTATCTATCTTCCTACAGGGGAATGTGTACCTGGATTGGGCTGTATAGCTCCTATGTACAGGGAGTATATACCTACAGGAGTCTGTACATATACCTACAGGGGATTATATATCTACAGGGAGATGTATACAGCATATACCTACAGGGGATGTTTATATACCTACAAGGGGCCTAAATACCTACCTACTGCAGATCGATATACCTACTGGGCAACTTACATACCTGGGCAACTTACATACCTACAGTGTACCTACTTAATGGGGGGCACTCATAACAGAGGTAGGAATTGGTAAGAAAGTACTGAAAAAGTCTGAACTGTTTTTGTGGTTAATTGTGCAGGGACGAGGCATGGCAGGGAGAAGTTGCCATGTTGCTCTGAGTTGGACGGAGAAGAAAAGGGAAAAAGAATGATTCACTTATCAGAAAAAAACTACTCCCATCAGAGAAGATATCTCTTGGAGTCGCTGAATGTCAGTAGTTATATTACTTCTGTGTTGGATCAGTGCTGTATTCACGGTCATGTGATGGTGACCCGGCTGCAGGGGCGTCGCTAGGCAGAATCATCCGGGGCTCATGCCCCGGATATATTGCCTACTGCCCGAATCTTTCTTCCCCGGCCGCACTCATTCAATAAAGTAACGCGGCGCCGCATTGTTGTTCTCTATGAGAACCAACGATGCGGCGCGGGCGACTACTGTATTCAATGTGCGCCGCCGCCGGGGCTTCCTGTATGCTGCGCACAGCGCAGGTTCAGGCAGAGAGCAGCGTACCTCCTATGCTGACGGCTGTGTGCTGGGGCTGTTTGTAGGAGAGGAGGAGGAGCAAGGCTGCAGTGAATCCTGGCTCCTCCTCCTCCAGCCTGCCTGACCCGGGCATCGGCTCCTCCTCCTCCATCCCGAGAGCCCCAGCTGTCGGCTCCTCTCCTCTCCACCCTGTGAGTCCCGGGTGTCTGCTACTCCTCCTCTAGCCTGGGAGACTCGGACGAAAGCTCCTCCTCCAACAGCCAGCGAGAGCCCGTGCAGAGCAGCCTACAGCCTTACAAGGTATTTATAGCTAGGTAGGGTCAAAGCTGGGTATAAATGACACTGCCATGTCTGGGGGGGGCCCATATTATTTTTCCTGCACAGTAACTCTCCCATGGGTACTTTTTTTAAAGGGGGAAAAAAACTTACTGCAATTTTTCTTAACCCCAAATTCTCCTGGGAAATTAAACCCAGGGTCCAAACTTAATCATTAAAAATTTAAATTTGGTGGAAAAAAAAAGTTAAATTTTTTTGGGGGGGTTTTTGGGGGGGGAGGCAGGGGGAAAATTCTTTCCATTAGGGGAAGAAAAAAAAATGATATTTGAAAAATACCCTAGAGAAGATACTTTGGGGCCCTAATGTGGGTATTTTAATTTTTCTTTTACAGTGCTGATTCATTTATTTTGGGTCAGGGGCTGACAGTTTCTGGGGGCTATTTTTTTTCTACCCGAATTTTCCCCCCCCGGGCCCCCTTTTCAAAAAGTAAGGGGTTTTTTGTTTTTTGGGAACCATATTGGGGGGCATTTAAATGGGGCCCCCGCCGCCCTTCTGGCCGGGGGAGGGTTTAAAAAACGGGAAAAACCCCTTATGGGCCGGGGGGGTTTAAAAGGGGGGGGCAAGACTAGGGGGCCCCCTCCCCCTCCACCCCACGGGCAGCCCCCCACCGGGACCCCCTTTTTTTTTTAAACCCCCCCTTGGATTGGGGGCTTTTTCCCCTTGGGGGGAAAATGGGGGGATCCTTAAAAAGAAGGAACCGGCAGGGTTTGGGGACAAGGTTTTTTAAGCAGGGGGGCAAAGGGGATTTTCAAAAAAAAAAGGGGGGGCCCCGGGGGGGGGGGGAAAAAAATTTTTTTTCCTGTAACTCATTTTTAAACCCTAAAAGACTAAACCCAGAAAAAGGTTTATGGGTAGAGGTATTTCCCAAAGGGCGATGGTTAACGTTTATTTCTCTACAGGCCCCAAAAAAGGGGGTTTTTTTTTAAAAGGGGCTTTAATTTTTGGGGCTTTTTTTCCCGGGGGCCATTATAAATTCGGGGGAAATAAATTTTTATTTTTTTAAAATTTTTAAAGGGGTTATTTTTTTGGGGGGGGCAAAATATATTCTCCGGGGGAAAATTAATTTTTTGGGGGATTTTTTTAAACGGGGCATTTTTAATTGGGGGAAATTTAATTTCTCCCAAAAGGGGGTTTTAATAATCTATGGGGGCAAAAAATTTTCCCCAACTTTTTAAAATTTTTTGGGGGAATATTTTTTTTAAGGGCATTTATATAGTCAATTTTTCCGGGGGGGTTAAATCCGGGGGAAATTTTACTTTTTAAGGGTTTTTTCATCCCCCTGGGGCAAATATTTTTTCTAAGGGGTTAAATTATTTTTGGGGTTTTTTTTAAAAATTTTCTCTCCTGGGGGTATATCTTTCCGGGGAAAAATTTATAATTGGGGGGGGCTTACCCATTTTTGGGGCCCTTTTTAAAATTTTTTGGGGGATTTTGTCTCCTCGGAAGAATATTTTTCCTCGGGGCTTTATTTAAATAATCTTTTTGATTTAGGGGGCTATAAATTTTGGCTGGGGAAAAACCATATAAAATCTTTAAAAAACCAAAAAAACTTTTTATAAACCCAAAAAAAATTTCTAAAAAATGGGGAAAAAGGGGAGTGTGGAAATAAGTTCTGGGTTTGGGGTTTGGTAAATTTGAAGTTTTTCCGGGACAAGTCATCGGCTTTTGGGGCCAAAAGGAAAAAACAAAGGGGGAAAAAACCCCCCGAAAAACATGGGACGCTTTTAACTCCCTTAATTTTTAATTGTACACTAGTAAATGGGACATGTGGGGGGTTATTTGGGAAAAAAAGGGGGGGTTTTAGTATCGATGTTCTTGGTTTTATGATATTGTTATAGAAACATTTTGAGGGTAATATGTGTGGTTATTGTCCTGTAGGGTTTTTTTGGTGACCCTTTATTTAGAGGTATTACAATTATACAGAAAAAGAGTGGCTTTAAAAGGTCAATCAGGGTGGCTTTCCTTGTTCTGCTGAGATGAGGAGAGGATGATGTGAAATTTGTGGAAAAATTAGTGACAGAAAAACTACTTTTTTTTCTGTAAAAAACCATGCCACGGTCAGATGTGGCATGAAAAAAACTATGTGAACCGCCATACTCAGCAAAACGTAAACAGAGGGCCCCTTTCCCCCCATGTTTAGGACCCCCAGCAAAGCCCTCCCGGCTGATACCCCACATCGTATCACCACTATGTGATTCCCTGTGTGGTTTGTAGGGTTTTATTAGTGCTTTTTATAGGGGCAGTGTAACTTGTCCTAATTGTAAAAAATAAGTGCCCCCACCCCCCTAACCTGTGATTTTGAGGGGTTTTATTTCTTGTTTGTAGGGTTTTATTTATTTCGAAAGGGTGAGTTTCATAACAAAAAGAAAATTTGGGGGTGGTATTTTATGTCGGCTGGGGGGGAGGAGAGGTGGATATTGTATGTGGGCTGGTGGGGTTTGTGCAAGGGGTGGTTTTTAGTCGTAAACTTATAACGCAAAATAGAACAGTCCAAAGCTTTATTGAAGAAAGGAAAAAAGTTTGACTCTTAGAATAAAATATAATAATAAAAAAATTTATTTTTTTTAAAAAGCAAGCGGATTTATGTTGTTAGGGGGGCCTGTAAAAAAAAAAGGCGGGTGTGAAAAAATGGGGGTGCGAAACGCAGGCAGAAGACACGTTAGCAAATCTCCCATTAAAAAAAAATTTCTTTCAAAAAATTTGGGTTCTTGCTGCAAATTTTTTCGTCCCAAAGTTCTTGTTCCAGTTATGAGGTTCCCGTGTCAGAAGACACCATTAGCAAACCTTTTTTTGATCAAAATCTCAGATTCGCCGAGTAATGGCATATTCCGGTTTTTTTTCAAGTTCGTAGAAAAGAATCTAATGAGTTTTAAAGGCCAAAGCATGAACAGGGCCCTGCATGTAAAACATGAATGCTGTGGAAAGTCACTTGGGAGAAAGGCCCCAGATCCCGGGCTTCCAAAAACCGGAATCTTCGCCTCTGAGCCACTTCCCAAGCCAAAACAGTCCCTGCTGAGAGTGCTAGAGCAGCATGAAAACACCCTTACCGTCCCAAAAACTGTCTGCCGTTCCTTTTCAAAACAGCCCCACCCCCTTTTCTTTTTCCAGTGTGACCTGCTGCCCTAAAGCAGCCAGTACGGCGCCGCCCTTTTGTGTACCAAAGGGGTGGGAAAAAATAAATTTTGAATGTTGGCATTCCCGGCTGTTTCCTTTTGGGAAAAGTTGCCTTTTCCCCTGGCGACACAGATGGGTTCCGCCCCGTCATGGCCCCCGGCATGCCCCCCAAAATCAGAGGGGCACCATTTCTTCAAAAGAAAAGTGTCCCCGCCCGGCCAGCCCCTTGCAAAAAAAGATCTCCCGCAATTGGCGCATCGGCCACCCCAAAATTTATCTCATACAGATACATGGAAATGTAAGACGATCAAAAGGGGGTTAATCTCACTGATTTGTCACTGGGTGGTTGGGTAGATAACAGTATCTGGTGATGCGTTTGGGGGTGGCGGGCCCTCTTCACACTGAGGGGTGGTGCACGTCCAGAAAAATCAACTTGGGGTAGCATGATGCCAAAAGGAAAACCCGGCCCTTTCAAATTAATTGTCTTGGGACCGTAAAAAAACAGGTCAAAGTGTGGACGGCTCTGCACAATCAGACCGACCCGTGGCTGGGTGTAAGAACTGGCCCAGGCAAGGGGTGTGTGACAATGGGAAAAATTCCCCTTTCTGCTTTTAGGATCAGTAGTTCGCACATTCTTGCCCGACATGCATTATGAACCTGGTTGTTAGAAAAATTTTTCAACATACCCGTGTCTTGACTGTCTGCTGAGAAAGGGGGAGGTCTTAGCTCACCTTTCGGCATACGCACCCGCTTTGCATGACTGGCGCATGATCGTACCTCCCTTTACCATCTGATATGTGATGTGACACATGCTGGAATTCCCCCTCCCCATGTCCAGCATTTTGGCACCAGATATGTCATTGCAGTTGAATGTTGATGGCCTGACTAACATGGTGCCGGACTCGGGGGGTTTCCCCTAGAAGGAGACAGGTGCCCATCCCTTTGGGAGTTTTTAAAAGGCCCCAAAATGGTCAGTTGGGGTGTGCCTTGTCGGATGCCATTTGGTTTATGTTTTTATGGAAAAAGCTTTAGGCCCGTATAGGTCTTCTTTAGTTTTAGGTCGAGGGTGGGTGCAAGACAGCAGTTCAGCCCCAGAGTTAGAGGCATGAGATAGCCAGGGCTCTGGTGATGGGTCAGGTGAGGAAGTGTAGGAGGATGAGGAGGCAGGGATGGACACCACCTGTACTGATTACCCTTCAGTGGTAAGAGATTGGCACAGATTACAGGAGGAGGAGGAGGAAGAGGAGGCAGAACCCTTTAGTGCCCCTCGACCCCGAGGCTTGGGAGATCCCGGCAGCATTTCACACATGAGTGCTTGGATGCTAAATTACCTGCAACATGATCCACACATCAAGGCAATAAAAATGAACAGCGATTACTGGGTGCCACCCTCCTTGATCAAGTTACTTTGGCAAAGTGGGGCAATTTCCTTTCACTCACAGAAATTGACTAGTGATGAGCGAACCCTAAAAAGTTCGAGTTCGAGGCGAACCTCGTACTAAGAGGCATTCAGTTCGAGGTTTAACACGAACTCGAACTTCGAACCCCATTAAAGTCAATGGGAGAATATGTTCAGGTTAATTTTTATACCTATACAGGTAAAGAATGGAGAAGCTGTAATTACCATCCATAACAGTAAACTGGATACATGAAACAACTTAGTGAAGAAAAATTGTCTCTAACACAGACAGGTAAAAATTCAGAGGATAAAATGCTAAATTCCTTTCAATAGCTGAAAAGATGAGGACTAGAGATGAGTGAATTTCTCAAAAGTTTGATGAGTCAGATTCGACGACTTTTTAGCCAAAAAATCATTTCGACCCACATGTATGTGCGGCGAATCGCATTAAAACAGCTACTTCCTGGCTGCAGAGAGCCGATATGGTGTTATATAACATTGTGCCATGCTCAAATATGCATAGGGAGCATGATTTGGTATTTAAACAATGCTGTGTTTTAGTATGACACACAGATGACAGGCGCCGCTCTTAGAATTGCTTCACACTTCACTTCTCTTGGCAGTTACGGGGCAAACACTGACCAAATAACTGAAGTGGGAATGCTGCCTGACAAGGTAATGACAGCTCAGTTCTTTCTATCTGGTACTGAGGGCCCAAGATCCTAGCATAGCATCAAAGAACGCAATAGTAGGTTCCTGGATCAGGCACAGGTCGCAACACCGTAAGGGGACGTCACATCAGGGGTCACTCAGCGAGGCCAGAGCTACCGGTGTCATCTAGAGGCCATGTGTTGACCACCAAACCAACGGTTCTTGAATGGTTGAATAAGTTATCCACTTTCTCCCACATGACATCTGACAACCCCGGCCAAGAGTCGGTGGGTTCGGCAGACACAACCCTTCGTTGGCATTGCCCAGTAGTAGGTCAGGTGCCCTCACCTGTCCTCAACCCGCCTCTGTCCCATATGGTTTCCACAGCCAGAGAACTACTATGTGCTGTGGACTCTGCGCCACTATACATTGAGGAGGAACTATTTGATGACAGTCAGCAGTTACTTGGCAGCAAAGAGGTGGGTCAGACATCCACTGCTTCTGGCAATAGGCGAGAAAGTAGTCATGAGGACAGTAGCACGGGGGGTTATGTTGCGTACATCCTGTTGCAGCAGCATCACCCAGTGGCACGCATTCCATTTCAGGCAGTCAGGGCTCCACCACCTCTGCCGAAGGGAGTGGTCTGTCTTTCCCATCATCTACCGGTCCAGATGCTCCTGCTCCTTGCCATTCATGCCGCCAGAAGTCGTTCACCTAGTCGATTGCAAAGAGACAGCAGTATGTGTCTAGCCATCCTAAGGCACAGAAGCTGACTGTGCTCCTGTCCAAGTTGGTGGTACTGCACCATAGTCAAGTGGTGGACTCTGCACCATACAGAGAACCCTATGCATGGTGCATGTGTTTAATCTGGTTGTCAAAAGGTTCCTCACGATTTCCCCCCATCTACAAGACGTTCTAAAAATGGCCAGGAAACTTTGCATCCACTTCAGCCATTCTTACACCGCCAAGCACACTCTCCTTGAGCTGAACAGAACAGAGAAACTATGAACAGAGAAAAACAGAGCAAGACAGAGTGAAATCTATGAACAGAGAAAAACAGAGCAAAACACAGAGAAATATATGAACAGAGAAAGGCCATTAATGATTTCTTGATGATTCAAGAGGGCAGAGATACTCCACTGTGTAATTTTGATGTCAGTCCGTGGCAGATCATGCATGACACCTGTCATTTGTTCAGGCTCTTTCAGGAGGCCACGTTATTTGTCAGTTGCCAGAACTATGGGATGAACAACATCATTCCACTGCTTCATGTCCTGGAACAGATGCTGCAAAATCCGGCCACATGAGTGGAGAGGCAGAGGAGTAATGAGAAGAGAGCAGCAGAGTTAAGGATGGATTGAAGGGGAGCGAGGGTGCTAGATGGGAGGCCACAGAGAAGGATGTTGCAATAGTCTATGTGTGAGATGATGAGAGCATGTACAAGCATGTTTGTACTTTCAAAGTGAAGGAATTTTTCAGGTGGAGGCAAGGGTAAGGGTTTGGATGTGCGGTTTGAAAGAGCAGATTGGAGTCAAAGGTTATCCCAAGGCAGTGAACTTGTGGAGCCAGTGAGAGAGTGCATCCATTGATAGAGATAGAGAGATCTATCTGTGCCATCATCCATCCTCTTGCAGGTCTGACCAGGGGGTTTCTCCGTACTCACGTACCACAGCCATGGCTGCTGTGTGTGTGTGGGTGGGCGGGGGGGTTGTAGGAGCAGCACCAGCTCCATCTGCAGCAACCTGAATCTGGAGTCATTGATGCCTATTGAAATGAGTGCTTTTTCTAGCCAGGTGACAGGAGAGGAAGAGCAGGAGCAGCTGAAGAGGTAAAGGGAGATGAAGAAGACAAGGCAGATGACCCAGACACACCATGGCAGTATACAATGGAGATAGAAGCAGCGAGTCCCTCAGAGTCACTTGTGCAGATGGCCCGCTGCATGCTGATTTGCCTGGGTAGTGACAGCCAAATAGTCACCATCCGGCTGAAGGATGAATTCTGGCTCTCCACCATCATGAACCCTCACTACCAGTCCAAAATGGGGGCCTTTTTTCACCTGCCGAGAGGGAGGACAAACTCAAGTACAATAGAGACATCCTATGTAGTCAGTTGGCGGCTGCCTATCTGCGCCATCGTCCATCCTCTTCAGGTCTGACCGGGGGGTTCCTCAGTGCTCACATACCCCTCCATGGCTGCTGTGGGGGAATGGGGAGGTAGGAGCAGTACCAGCTCCATCAGCAGCAACCTGAGTCCGGAGATGTTGATGAGCAGCTTTCTTCACCCGTCTAGTGAGGAAGGTAACCACCAACAGCAGCAGAACATGGAGCAGACCCTGAACCCTGGATTCTACTGGCTAACTGCCTCAGCTACTATTCTGATGTTGCCACTCGCCTGATGCCACACATCTGCTGCCAGCGGCTCCTTCTACCACCTACCATCCACTGGTATTGACACCCACCTCCCCAATCTTCACTGGGCCATTATGTAGCCTTCTCATGCTGCTGCCACTTCATCATTCAGATCTCCTCATGCTGCTGCTGTTGGCGGCACCTCCAGGCTATGTCACTCTCTGGCTTGATGCTGCTGTTGCCACCACCTCCTCAATATGTCACCTTGCTGCTACTGCCTCAAAATTGTGACAGTATGCCACTCTCTGGCCTGATGCTGCTGTTGCTGCTGCCACCTCCACATTATGTATTTGTGCCAATATGTGGCCTACTCAAGCTGCTGCCACCTCCACAATCCTTCATTGTGCCACTCTGTGGTCTACTCATGCTGCCACCACATCCACATTATGTCATTGTGCCAATCTGTGGCCTATTCATGCTGCTGCCAGCTCCACAATCTATGGATGTGTGTATGGCAGAAATTCTCAAACACTGGATTTAACACAGAATTCCCCACAAAATGTGGATAAATTAACTCTTGGGCACAGATTTAAATACCCCCACAGACTGAAGTTGATGGAATTCAGGCATGTATGGGGCAGAAATACAAACACTGGATTCGACACAAAGTTGCCCACAAAAAGTGGATAAATTGACTCTTGGCCACAGATTAAAATACCCCCACAGACTGAAGTTGATGGATTTCAGGCGTGTATGGGGCAGAAATAACCCCCCGGGATTTGATCGAATATCCACAAACGAGGATAAATTATTTGGCATAGATTGCAATATCCCAAAATAAAAAAGCTTTATTCAGGAACAGGGTGGAAAATGAAAAACACTCTTGTGAAGGTCTTTCACCCCCGTACTCAAAAATGGAAATATTTTGCACAGGTGCAAAATTTGTGTGCTAAGCCCGATGCTTGGCATAGGAACAAAGTGGAATTGGGAAATTTAACATGGCGCCTATTTATAGGGGTGGACGTCCCGAAACTGGCGGCTGCTGATTGGCTGCATGCTGCAATGTCTTTTAGAGTGTTCTTTCTTCCTCCCAAGTTCTCTGCCCATGTCACGCCATGTGCTTCGGCCATTTTATCTTGTTAGCAAAACGCCATGAACTTGGCTTGTTTTAGAATTGAATTTTCCCCCGAAATTTCTAAATGAATTCCCCTTCGTTAGAATCGATTCGCTCATCCATAATGAGGACAGCTTGGAAGGAGAAGCGTAGCAATAGAAGGTGCAACGAAGCACGTCGGGGCCCTTTCATCTTTAGGGGGGCCCCAAAAGACCCTTTTACCCAAAAAAGACCCTTTTTAAAAAAAAGCACAGGAACTGGCAGGACCCCATTCACTCTTTCACAAGGGGCCAAGAACCCTTAAGTTTAACCCCTGCAGGTGGGCTAGATTAGAAGGGAGAAACATTGGGGAGGAGAACATTCCAATGGGGAACAGCTAGGTTCTGATTCCATGATTTGACGGCGTACCATGGTGGGAGCCGAGAACATGACACGGGAAACAGCAAGCGGGCAAACAATTGAAACGCAGTACCCCTTGTGGCAGTGGAAACACCCTGGGGAACAACAAGGGTCGGGAACAACAAGGGTCCGGTTCCACTAGATTACACGGAAGTAACCATTGGTTGCAGCGAGAACTTGGCAATGGGGAACAGCCAGGTTCTGGTTCAACTATATTAGATGGCAATACCATTGCTGACAGTGGGGAATTTTCCCAATTGGCCAACAGAAAGGTTTTCGGTTCCACTAGATTAGGGGGGCCCCAATGACCTTTGGTGGCGGGCAACAACATAGAAGGGGAACAGAAAATTTTTTTCCCCTTTTTGATAGATCAGACGGCAGTACCACTGGTTGGCAGCGAGAAAATTGCAATGTGGAACAGGGGGGTTTTATGGTTCCATTAGTTTAAGACCCCGTATAAATTGGGCGCGAAAAACCATGGCAGTGGGGAACAGGGGGGTTTCCGGTTCCCGGGAATGAGGGAAAGTACCATTGGTTGGGCAGCGACAATGGGGCCCAATGGGGAAAAGCGGGGTTTCCCGGAAATCAAAGATTAAAAAGGCAGTTATGTGGGCGCAAAAAAGGGGGCAAATGGGGAACGGGAGAGATTCGGGTTTTCCACTAGTTTAAAGACACCAGAAAGTTGGGGGCCCGCGAAAACATGCTAAGGGGAAAAAGGGAGGCCCGGTTCCACTAAAATTAAAACGGCAGTACCGTTTTTGGGGGCACCCAAAGAACTGGAATGGGGAAAAGTAAAGGTTCGGTTCCCAAAGGTTTTAAAAAAGGGCAGTACCTTTGGGGGCAAGAACATGGCAATGGGGAACAGCAGGTTTTTTTTTTAAAAAAAATTTGGGACGGCAGTACCTTTTGGGGCCCAGGGAGAACATGGCAATGGGGAGGTTAAGGAAAACAGGTCTTTTTTACATTTGATGGTAGAAACGGGGGGAGGCTTATTAAAAAAAAATAAAGATTTAGAAGGCTACAAGGGGGAAGAAAAATTTGTATGTGGGGGGGTGTATATTTTCAAAATAAATTCACCCAAATAAGACTTGAAAAAACCCCCCCTAGCTTTTTTGGCAGCATTTTAGAAGCGTTTATAGAAGAAACGGCCCAGGAAAACTACAGAAAAGAGGTAGTGTATTTTAAAAAGTGGTTTTTTCACTTTGGGCCCAAAAAGATTGCTACAGTGTAATAGTCAGTAAACTTTGGCAACCGGGGGGAAAAAAAATTGTCAGAGATGCACTCTTGTTCATTTTGAAAAATGTCAAACAACCCCAAATTGTCAGGGAAAGTCAGTCTTTATCATTATCCCACGCCCTGTGCAATGTGCTTCCAAAAAAAGCTGGTGCTTGGGGGATAAATTTCTATGATGTGTCAAGAAAGCCGGGCCATTCTTTCTTTTTGGGACCCCCGAAGTGAAAGGGTCGAGACCAATCCAAAAAACAGGGTGTTGGCTGGAGGACTTACCAGTTTTAAAAGGCGGTCCCGGGTTTTTTCGAAGCTGCTTGCCTTTTGCACTTGGGTGAGGTGTTAAACATCATTGAAAAAATTATCCGGGGGTTCTGCCCACAGGCTGCGCTACTTTCCTTTTTTACCGCTGCCGGGTTGCGAAAAAGATGCAAAAAATGTCTCGATTGGTCAATAACACGTCTCAAAATTTCCTGCTTCCCACGTGTAGGGGGGAAGAAAATTGCTCACTTTTGTTCGTAAAGTGTATCAAGGAGTGTGGCACCCATAATCACTTCAAATTTTTTTTTGCCTTTAAGGGGGATCTTTTTCGTAAAATTTGCACCAAGCACTCGGGTGGAGATGCTGCCAGGACTCTAATACCGGGGCGAGGGGGACTAACCCAAACTTTCTCCTCCCCTCCGTAATTTTGGCCCCAAACCCCTTACCACGAAAGGGGAATCGGGGGCCCCCCGACTCTATCCTCCTCCACTTCTCAACCCCGATCGCACCCGAGCCCGGCTAGCCCATGACTCTACTCTGGAGCTGAAATGCCATCCTCACCCCCCCGATCTAGAAACCCCCGTCAAAAAAGACCTAACAAATTTCAAACACGGGGCCTCTCCATTCCGGCGAGTAAGGCCTTTTGTCCCTTCCTCCCCTCCTCCAAAACTGCGGGGCCCGCTCCGCAAGTGCCAATCTTTTCCAGTAAAAAATATCAAAAATGGTCATTTGACAATGCCATCGTCCTGACTGACCATTTTAGTGGCCCTTCAAAAACTGCCAAGGGATGGTGCAGATTCTTCACCTGCCTCCACTCTCTTTTGGCAACACCCCAAGGTCCACAACACTGCTAGCCAGGCCATGCGACATTTCATACTGCATAATGGCATTACGCTGGTACCACAATCGCTGGAGCATGTGGAGGGTGGAATTCCAGTGTGTTGTCACATCACATATCAGACAGTTGACAGGGAGGTCCAGATAGTGCTGCAACGCTGCCAGTCGTGCTGAAGCAGGGTGCGAACGCCAGAATTGTGAGCTAAGACCTCGAGCCTTCCTCAGCAGACGGTCAAGACCCGAGTAGCGCTTGAGAAATTTCTGCACAACCAGGTTCATGACGTGTGCCAGGCAAGGGATGTGCATAAGTCTACAGAAACTAAGGGTAGCAAGGAGATTTCTGCCGTTTTTGCACACCACCTCGCCTGGCGCCAGGTTCTTAGCACCCAGCCACTGGTCGGTCTGAGTGCACAGAGCCATCCGCAGCTCTTGACCTGTGTGTTGACGGTCTCCAAGACAAATCTTTTTTAAAAAAAGCCTGGTTCTTTTTGGCACGTTTCACCCTCGTTTAGGGACTAGACTCTGCCCATCCCAGTGTGGAAAGTTTTGGGGCTGAAACCAATCACCGGGGCAATGTATCCACCGAACCACTCAGGACATCATGAGATGTAATCCCTTGACGTGCCTACCATCCAGTGTCTGTAGTGAATGGACTTTGTTGGACCAAAGCCCAACAGGGGGGGGGCCAGGCAGGGACAGTTTTTTTCTGGGAAAAAGTTGCTCACGCTAAATTTTGGGGGGGCATCTCAGGCCATAGATGGGCAGATCCATCTGTGCCCACCAGGCAAAAGGCAACATTCCGGGCCCCAACACCTGGCAACCCAAAATTTCAGGGTTTGGGGCCTTGGAAGGGTTGGGGTAAAAGCGTTTCTTAAGCCTCCCCACCTGATACACAGAAGCGGGCTGCGGGACTGGCCACTGAAAGGCAGCGGGCACACGGGGGAAGGCGAATGGGGTAGCCTGTGTTTGGTGGTGTGAATTGGCCAACATACTGGACTGGTGCACACGGCGTTTGGGCCCTTGGAAGTGGCGGAGGAGGAGCAAGGGATGTCAGGGGGTTGGGAACCCCAGGACCTTTGGGCCCTTTTTTCTCCGTGCTTTTCCACACTTCATGCTTTACATGCATGTGCCTGTTTATGCTCGTGGTGCTTAAATTCTTTATTCTTTCGTCTACTGATGCATTGAAAGCAAATGCAGCATATGAAAAAGACCCAGACTTGACCTCTTCAACTGTGAAAACCTAGTACCGGTGTTTCCGCTGCCACCACTAACCACAGCTGGCGGAGTAATGCGCGGACTTGTGCCCCCCCTCCCCTTTTTCCCGGGGGATCCGCCCTGACAACAACCCCATCCTCCCCTCCTCCACTGAATGCACAGCCACTGCTGCTCAAAAGCCCAAATTTTTGGACCCAAGTCATCACACACAGGTGATTTTCCCTCTTCCTGACATCACACTTCAAGCTTGGTCTAAAAGGCCACGGCATTTGCGAGGCATTGCTGACCACTTTGAAAATTTCCTGCCGACAACCACTTCTTCTCCCCCTGAGGGCATCAGCATTGGACTTCAGACCGACAAAACCCACCCTGTCCTCATGATTTTTTTAAAATGCCTTCCGACCCCAACCGCTTGGGTTTCAACAAAAAAGATCTTTAAAATAGGATTACCTGATGATCCATATTCCTTTTGATATTCGGCCCATGTTTGCTTCGGGGGACTGAAATGATGAGAACATTTTTGGCCAAACTGAGGGGGAAGAGGAGGTGAAACCACATCATTTTGTTAACCACTGAAGAACAATTCGAGCCTTCATTACGAGCTCCAAGGGAAATGAGCAACATGACAACTTACAGACCGCGACTGACGATGTGCTCGCTTGTGTGTTTCCGGACCCAATGGAAGAAGTCATTATCCAAACCTCAGCCCCATTTCCCTTTCCCCCCTTCCCTTTCACCTCTAGTTCCTACATGTTTGAAAGTAATAATAAAAAGCTAAAGATTTTTAACGGTCTTGTGCAATACTTTACTCCCAAAACGGTTAAAAAAGAACTTTTTGGGGGCTCAATAAAATTTTTTCCAACAACCACGTTTGAAATAGATTTCTTCTAAGAATTTTCTAACAGTTTCTTTTTGCAATAGCTATACCCCCCAAAAAAGCAAAATCAAATTTTCGTCATAAAATTGACCCTCTTAAAAAAACTTTTTTCAAGAGATTTGCTAAGGGACTCCAACAATATAATCAATATCAATCAAATTTCACTATCCCCTATTGTGAACTTTTTTTATATAATTTTTTAAAACAATCACTAATTATAAGGGGTTTTATAGGGTATATATATAATAAAAAAATATATATATTAAATATATATAATATAAGAAAACTTATATAAATTTTCTCAAAACAGAAAAAGATGGGAAAGAGCGCTAGCAATACAATAACTTTCTAACTTACGTTATATTCCCTAAGCTTGCTATACCCCCCCAAAAAAAATCCAAATGCAGCTTTTTTTTCTAAAAAAACGCTGAGAAATCATGTGCCGCATTCATGCAAGCAAGCAGCAGAGCAGTCCCCTTTACTAGATTTATTGAACTTGAAAGGCTTTACAAGGGAATACTTGAAAGCATATAAAAAGAGTAGTGATTTTCACCAAGGAGATCCCACAACCCCACGATACATTTTTGAACCCCCTCTGTACCTGACTGATTGGTGGCCACCAAAAGGGGGGAAGCAATAAAAAGAAACAAAAAGACGCATTGAACGCGCATTTGAACAGAACTTTACAAAAGACCAAAAAAAGCTGGGGCTTCGCATTCTAAAAAACGGAAATTCCTTTAACTTAACTTTTCTCGAAGCTCGATCAACACTAAAAAATTAAAAATGGGAAAGCAGAATTTTGGGGACAGGCCATTGACCAACCCGAGACATCTTTTGCGTCTTCACATTCTAATGTCATGGTGGAACAACATCAGCAACACGGCAGCAGTAGAATGACAAATAGCTGCATCAGCAGTAGGCAGTATGGCAGAACCCTACTGGGTGACATTTGGCCATTGATGTTTAACACCTCACCAAAGCCTGCAAGGCAGGGCAGCATTCAGACACACAGAGACCGCCTTAAGACCATGGTCTATGACTACCTGTGGCTCGTCATGGATGTTTTTGTAATTAGTCTGGACCCATTCAACTTCTGGGTGTCCAATCTGGATGAATGGCCTGAGCTTGCTCAACAAGCCATAGAAGTTTTATCCTGCCCAGCAACCAGTGTTATCTCAGAATGAACATTCAGCACAGCTGGTGGGTTGATAACTAACAAACTTATCCATCTTTCCCCTGACAATGTGGATTATTTGACATTTATCAAAATGAATCAAGCGTGGATCTCTGACAATTTTGTTGCCCCGGTTGCCAATGTCACTGACTAGTACACTGTAGCATGTCTTCTTGACAATGTGAAATACAATTTAAAACTACACTACATCTCATGTCTGTAGTTCCTGTGCCTGCTTCTACAAATTGTATTCTACTGCTGCCAACAGCTAAATTTACAAGTCTCACGGCTAAATTGATTTTGAACTATACACCAGTATTACCTTGATGTGCACTGCATACACCTCTTACTCCTCCTCCTTGTAGCCCTCCAAATCTTTATTTTTTAAATGCCTCTACCTGAACTACCACCAAATGTACTAAGTCCTGTTATCCTGAACCTCGCTGTTCTCCACTGCCATGTTCTCTCTGCCAGCAATGATAATGCTGCCTAATCTTGTTGAACCAGAACCTCCATGTTCCCCACTGCCATGTTTTGCTGCCAGGAATGGTACTGGTGCCTAATCTTGTCGAACCGAACCTACCATGTTCCTCACTGCCTTGTTCTCGCTGCCAGCAATGATAATGCTGCCTAATCTTGTCAAACCGGACCCTCCATGTTCCTTGGCATGTTCTTGCTGCCAGTAATGGTACTGCTATCTAATCTTGTCGAACCGGAACCGCCATGTTCTCACTGCCACCAATGGTACTGCTGTCTAATCTAGTCTGCTGCACCTTCTATGACTATGTCCCTACATGCAAGCTGTCTTCATCTTTTCAGTTAGCCATTGAAAGGAATTAAGTATTTTAGCCTCTCAATTTTTTTCTGTCACTCTTAGAGCCAAATTTTCTTCACTAACATGTTCCACGTATCCAGTTTACTCTTATGGAAGGTAATTGCGGCTTCTCCTCACCTGTGTTAATATGAAAATTAACCTGAACATCATCACTAGAGATGAGTGATTTAATCGAGAAAAGTTGAAATCGAAATGATTTTCACGTTTTCCGCGATTTTTATTCGATCTAATTTATTTCCTTAAAATCTGATCAAAAATTGTGAACCCAGAGTCAGGTCGCGCCACTTGGCAGCTTCCTGTACTTTTGGTGGCTAGCCAATTAGTGCTGAGCACAGAGGGGGTTCAAGAACGTCACCAGTGGGTGGTGTAGGGATCTCAGTGGCTGTTAAAATCACATGACCCTGTTTTATCTATGTAACGGCACTTCCTGCTGAACGCCATTAGCTTCCACACTGCGAAGAGAACGCATCACTCTGCTGTGCTTTTTTAAAAGCAGACAGATAGCATTTGACAGCGATTTCACCACAGAAAGGCTGTTAGATAGATTAGTTAGGGTTGGGGTACAGCAAGATTAGGGAATTCTAGACAGTATTTTGGCAGTTTCTGAGGAGAGGGGGGGGGGGGTGCTTGGTTCTGGGGGCAGCTTCTACAGGAGACATAGCTACTGAAGACCACATTGCTTAGCTATTCTGTAGAAAAAAGTAATTTGCTAGTCTTACTTGGCAATTGTAAATTACAAGGGCTGAAGAAAGAATACTGTTGATTGGTTGTCAGAGTTGTTCCACAACACCTAATTTCATAGATATTCCATAGAAATATTTCTACTCCTGGTTGTCAGTTGTTGGTAAAGATCACATTTCTTAGATATACTGTAGAAAAAATTACTATTTCTACTCCAGGTTATCAGTTGTCGAAAAAGACCACATTTCTTAGATATACCGTAGAGCAGTGTTTCTCAACTCCAGTCCTCAAGACCCACCAACAGGTCAAGTTTTCAGGATCTCTCACAGAATGCACTGACAATAATTATATCACCTGTGCAATGCTAATTATATCACCTGTGCAATACTGAGGAAATCCTGAAAACTTGACCTGTTGGTGGGTCTTGAGGACTGGAGTTGAGAAACACCGCCGTAGAGAAAAATTCTATTTGTACTCCTGGTTGTCAGATGTGGGAAAAGACCACATTTCTTAGAAATTCAGCAAAAAAAAATTCTGTTACTACTCCTGGTTGTCAGTTGTCAGAAAAGATCACATTTCTTAGATAATCAGGAGAAAAAAATTCGATTTGTACTCCTGGTTGTCATTTGTTGGAAAATACCACATTTATAAGATATTCCATAGAAAAAAAAGTCAATTGCTATTCCTACTTGGCAGTTGTAAATTACAAGGACTGAAGGAAGAAGACTATTGATTTGTCGTTACAGTTCTTGCATAAGACCGCATTTCACAGATATTCGATAAAACAATTCTGTTTCCAATCCTAGTTGCCAGTTGGAAATTATGGGGATTTAAGAACACTTGTGATTTGCTGTCTTTGCAGTACAGTTCTTCAATAAGAGACTTGAACAAATCTTCTAGACCTATTTAATATTTATCTTTCTGAACATGGAGCGAACTACAGGTGGCAAGGAAGGGGTTAGGACGTGGAGCTAGAGGTATAAGACAAGGTGCATCTTCCAGTGCTCCGGACAACACACAAGCGAGCACATCGTCAGTTGCCAGACCGTCGGGCCTGTCATCGGTTGGGCAGTTCCTTGTGAATCTCAGTACTGAAGAGCATCTCCAATCTGTTCTTCAGTGGTTAACACAACCTGCATCCAGTGGTTTCACCTCCTTGTCCTCTCAGTCACGGCCACAAATGTCGTCGTCATCATCATCATCATCATCAGGCCAACACAGCCCAAATGTCAACCAATGTACAGATCACTGTGGATAATCCATGTTCTGAAGAGCTCTTTGATGACACAATGCGGTTGGACTCAGAAGGCATTTCAAAAGATCAAGAGGCCAAAGAGGATGATTTTGTCTGCTCTGACGCCCAATCGCTGATGACATCAGAGAAGGAAGCTGGTCAGTGGACAGAAATCCCAAGCGGTCAGCAACACCTTGCAGTCCCTGTGGCTTCTAGCTCGCAGCTTCAGGATGTAGACTGTCAGAAAAAGGAAGTCACCTGTGATGACGATGTTGATAATGACATTGTGGATCCAACGTAGTCTTTTCAGCTGCATTTGTTTGTGAGCGCCTCATCGGCGGACGAGGAGGAAGATGATGGGGTAGCGTCAGTGCGGGTCCAGCCTCAGAAAGGATGAGGGCGGTCACACTAGTCCACTGAGATTAATCTGACAGTCATGGTCAGTGGTGGCAGCTAAAACATCGCTACTAGGTTATCACCGTCAATGAGGTCCAGGATCTGTGACGCCTGGGCCTTTTTCGATCAAGCCTCAGATTCGCCGACCGACGTCATATGCCGGATTTTCCATCAGCGTGTCAGTAGAGGGAAAAATCTAAAGAGTTTAACCACCACAAACATGAATAGGCACATGCATCTAAAGCATGAATTGATGTGGAGGAGTCACTTGGAGAAAAAAGGCCACACAGGTCCTGGGCTTCCAACAACTGTGACATCCTTTGTTTCCTCCTCCTTCTTCGCCACTTACAAGACCAAGTGGTCCTCTGCTGCCCATGTGCCGGAGTGGCTTGAGCAAGCACCAGCCCCCGTGCCAGACACTGTCACCCGATTACCACCACCAGACACACAGCCTACCCCTTCCACCAGTTTGACCTGCACGCCGTACAGCGGCATTCTAGCAGCCAGCCTTCTGTGCACCAGGTGTGGGAGAAGAAGAAATGCTTTCACCCCAACCGTCCTAAAGCCAAAAGCCTGAATTTCGGCATTGCCAGGCTCTTGGCAGTGTGGCAGAAGTCTAATGGGTGACATGTGGCAATCGTTATTTACCACCTCACCAACACCTGCAAG
>JAODAL010058862.1:0-21840 GCA_025379985.1 Phyllomedusa bahiana | reverse complement strand
CCTAGGACGAAGTAAACTCTCCGCTGCCTGACGAGCTTCTCCCCAAAATGTAATGAAACCCCCCGCTGTCTACACTGGCTTCTCTCCAAGACTGTAATGAAACCCTCCCCCTGTCTGCACGAGTTTTCCCAAACGATGTAAACCCCCCTGCGTTGCACTGAGCTTTCCCTAGACGAATGAAAACCCCCTCTGTCGCACTGAGCTCTCCCTTGACAAAATGTAAACCCTCCCGCTGTCTACACTGAGCTTCTCTCCATAGACTGTAATGTAAACCCTCCCGCTGTCTGCACTGAGCTTCTCTCCATAGACTGTAATGTAAACCCTCCCGCTGTCTGCACTGAGCTTCTCTCCATAGACTGTAATGTAAACCCTCCTGCTGTCTGCACTGAGCTTCTCTCCATAGACTGTAATGTAAACCCTCCTGCTGCCTGCACTGAGCTTCTCTCCATAGACTGTAATGTAAACCCTCCCGCTGTCTACACTGAGCTTCTTTTTTCTGCTCGTTTTTTTTACTGGTCGTATTTTGCAACAAGTTCTAAAAAACACCAGAGCAGAAAATTTACTACAGGAGTCTATGGAAAGCGCCGGACGTCTTTTGGCGCGTTTTTTGGCGGCGATTTTTCAATGAAAACCCTCCCAGAGACCCAAGTCCCACCTATAATGGGTGTTAACAAAGGTTAATCATTATCAAATTTGCATACAAGTGTCTGATGAGTCCTTTTTTTGTATCTTTTGTAATAAAATGATCACGCTTTGGTCGCTAACGATTTTTGCGCAATTCATATTTTTTTCGCTAAAAATACGTTTTTTTTACAGATTTTGGCATCAGAATCAGTTTTTTTTTACAGATTTTGATGCTAAAATCCTTTGGCGTAAGAATCCTTTTTTTTACGTTTTTTGGCGCTAAAATAATTATTTTTACAGATTTTGGCGCTAATAACGTTATCTCGCCGCTGACGCCAAAAATACGTCTTTTTACAGATTTTGGCGCAAGAATCCGTTTTTTTACGTTTTTTGGCACTAAAATAATTTTTTTTACAGATTTTGGCGCTAATAACGTTATCCCACCTCTGACGCCAAAAATACGTTTTTTTTACGGATTTTGGCGCAAGAATCCTTTTTTTTACGTTTTTTGGCACTAAAATAATTTTTTTTGCAGATTTTGGTGCTAATAACGTCATCTCGCCTCTGACACCAAAAATACGGGGTTTTTTACGGATTTTGGCGCAAGAATCCGGTTTTTACGTTTTTGGCACTAAAATAATTTTTTTTTTACAGATTTTGGCGCTAATAAACTGATCACGCTTCTGACACTAAAAATATATTTTTTTAATGGAAGTTGGCGCAATAATGCGTTTTTGGGGATTTTGGCGCTAAAATCCTGTTCTTTACAGATTTTGATGCTAATACAGTTATCTTGCTGTATGGAATGATAATGTGGGTTTTTGTGGATTTTGGTGCAAAAATCTTGTGCAAAATTTAATAAAGCAGTAGCACGCAGCAGCAGCACACAAAGGTCAATGTGCTCACAATGGTTACAGTGATCTAAAGGAAGTGACTACTTAACATGTTAACTCCGCCTGTAGGGTGAAGCTTACATCCAATGGCTTAATGTGTGCAGACATTAAAAAGCAGAGCAAAGACGCTCCAAAAAAAAGCTTCGAAAAACGCTCAAAAAAAACGGCAGTTTTTTCAGCTGCTTTTGACAGGAATGGGACAGAAATCTCAGATTCATGAAGGTTTTTAGTCATTCGTTTTCAGGTCGTTTTTTGTCCACTGCAGGGGAGACAGAGCCTTATATTTTAGACCCTGTTTTTGGAAGGCTTACAAACTGAAATAAGTCACGGCTAATTAAAGCCTACTACGCTCGCTGTGGCACAGCCGAGAAAGACAGAAAAGACACAAGGACTCCTGGTCGAAAGCTCCAGATTCCACTGTTTATTGTTACTATACTCTCTTGCGAATGGTTGTTGTTAGTTTGTTTTAAAAAGAAGAAAGAAATTTTGGACAATTCCTATTTTTGAATGTTTAAGTGACAACTGGTACTGTTGATGATCATTGTTTTGTTAACCATTGCTAACTATCTAATGACAACTTTTGGAAATGTCCAATAAAACACATTTAAAAGAAAGAGACTTTGTCCCAGGTGGGGTCCTGGAAGTACCGTGGATATATATTGAATACATAGAGACTTTATGGTCACATACACACTCACCAGCACGTGCCTGGGGGCCACTGTAATGGATTTATTTCCACATTGCGCTCACCTCTCACTCAGGTGGCAAATCGAGCATAAATCGCACCCCAAGACAGTTACAGCCCCAAAGTTATCCACTGTCAAAAAGAACAGGAAATCAGAGGCAAGGACTCTGATCCCAAAAGGATACTTAAAAACGCTTAAAAACGCTTACCGGGTCACCTCACTGCTCTGCAGCAGCTACAGGGTCAAAAACACTTCTTCAAGGTAATGGATGCTTACAGCAACAAGAACAAACGTATACATTGTTAAAATATTTTAATACTAAACGAGGTGCAGCGCTTACATAAAACATAGAATAACAATGAAAGTGACACACGTAGCAACAGTTATAAAATAAAAGGGAGAAAACTTAGAAAGTCCTCACACTTACGATGCTTCAGCTTCCAAATCCAGGGGGATGGATGAAAAGATGGAACACAGCTCAATGCATTATTGAGCCCCAGCTATGTACAAAGAACTGACCCTTGGATCACGGGTCTTCTAGGCACAACTCACCATCTCAGGTTTCCACATCTCTCATCAGCTAATTAGGATAATTAGGCTGTACTTTACTGGCTGGAGGTTAATGAGGTGGGCGGACCCTTGATGCTTAAAGAGAACCTGTCACATAGATTATGCCCCCCTTGCTGAGGGTCGCACAAGCTAATGTCAGACCTGCTGTTTCCAGCACTGTGCCCCTTATTCTGTAAGATGCTGGAGTTTTAGAGCATTTACCCCTCAAATCTGCAATTTTCAGCCAGTAAAGAGTCAAACAAAGAATCAGTTTTTACAAACCCCGCCCATCTGAGGCTAGCCCCGCCCACCTCAACTGATTAACCTATTACTTTGAATAGGTGGAACTATGTGAATAACTGCATATAGGCTCCTTTTCCACTGGGCTACGGCCTTTTCTTCACCTCCTTATCTATCTACATATTGTGACTTTCTGAGAAAGGTCTAATTGGACCGAAACGTCAATTTTCGAGTCACTTTGTAACTTGTTAAAAATTTTTGGGGAGCCTGTGGAATTGAATTATAATAAAAGTAACTTTTTTGCATCACATGTTGTGTGCGGTCAATCAACATATAGCTAACTGCCAGGTGGGCAGGGCTAGCCTTTGGTGGGCGGGGCTAACACCTGCTCATGAATAAGATTTGAGGGGTAAATGCTCTAAAACTGCAGCATCGTACAGAATAAGGAGCACAGCGCTGGAAACAGCAGGTCTGACACTGGCTTGTACTGTCCTCAGCAGGGGGAGGCATCACCTATGGGACACAGCGCTGGGAGCAGCAGGTCTGACACTGGCTTGTACTGTCCTCAGCAGGAGGGCATCACCTATGGGACACAGCGCTGGGAGCAGCAGGTCTGACACTGGCTTGTACTGTCCTCAGCAGGGGGGGCATCACCTATGTGACAGGTTCCCTTTAATGAGGACTGTTGCTCACTGTCCCCACTAGATGGCAAGGGGTTGGAGCAAACCTGCCGGCTTCAGTTGGGATGTCTTGTTGCAGGCACAACAGGTGCAGGATTCCACGAATTCTTTCACATCTTTAATGAGATCAGGCCACCAATAGAAACGGAAAATTAATTGCCATGATTTTCGTGCACCAGCATGTCCGGCCACCTGAGAGCAATGTCCCTATTTTAGAATTTTCTTCCGGAGCGTGGGACGCACATACATCTTACCCAGAGGAACACGTTGGAGGTCTATGGGAGCTGCGGGGATAAGACATTCAGGAGATAAGACATTCAGGAGGGATGATGTGCCGAGGGACCACCTCTTCTCCTATAAGATTGAAGGCACGGGAAAGGGCATCGGCCTTTATGGAAATGGATGAGTAAATTGAACCGGGAGAAGAAGAGGGACCATCTGGCTTGGCGTGGATTTAGTCGCTCGGTATAAGAGGTTCAGATGGTCGGTGTGAACATGGACAAGATGTCGAGCCCCCTCCAGGAGGTGACACCATTCCTCCAAGGCCAGCTTGATGGCCATTAATTCCCGTTCACCGATGCTATAGTTTTTCTCAGCAGGAGAAAACGTCATAGAGAAGAAGTTACATGTAAGGGTCTTGCCCTTGGGACCCTTTTGTGTGAGTACCGCCCCAGCCCCCCTACAGACAAGGCATCTACTTCTAAGAAGAAAGGTTTCTCGGAATCTGGTCGAGACAGAATGGGAATGGAGGAGAAATCCAAATTGAACCTAGTGAAGGCCTCTTCAGCCTAGAGTGGGCTACCGTTCTTCCAGGTGAGCGCCACAATAGGTGCCACCACTGTAGAAAAATGTTGGGTAAACTGGCGGTAATAATTTGCGAAACCCAAAAAACGCTGTATGGCCCAGAGACCAGTGGTCCGTGGCCACTGCAAGACGGCACAGAACTTTGCCGGATCCATCAGCAGACCCTTGTCTGAGGTAATATACCCGAGAAATGGAAGGCTGGTCTGGTGGAAGAGGCATTTCTTGGCGTAGAGGCGATTATTTCTCAGGCGCCTCAGCACCTGGCGTACATGGATTCGGTGAGACTCCGGGTCAGGGGAAAACACCAGGATGTCATCCAGATAAACGATTACGCAAGAAGATGTCTTTCACTAATTCTTGGAATACCGCCAGGGCATTACACAGACCGAAGGGCATCACGAGGTACTCAAAATGCCAATCTCAGGTGTTGAAGGCCGTCTTCCACTCATCACCCTTATGGATCCGAACCAGATTATAGGTCCCCCGCAAGTCCAATTTGGAAAAGATTCTGGCACCATGGTGTCGGTCAAAGAGCTCTGTGATTAGTGGATATTGGTTATTTACAATAATTTTGTTGAGACCTCTATAGTCTATACAGGGGCGTAGCGAACCGTCCTTCTTCTCTACAAAGAAAAAATCTGGCACCAGCAGGAGAAGAAGACTTGGGTATGAACCCCTTCTGCAGGTTCTCTTGAACGTAGGCTGACATAGCCAGAGTCTCAGGTATAGACAGCAGGTAGGCTCTACCCCGGGGAGGGCTAGTACCGGGTAGCAAGTCTATGGAACAATCACAAGAACGATGAGGAGGAAGAAGGTTCTTGGCCTGTTTCTCAGAGAAGACTTCCGCAAAGTCCTGATATGGAGCAGGCAGACCCGGCAGAGGTTGGACAGGCATCAGAGGGGGCACTCGGGACGGGTGCCACCAAGCAGTGAGACTGACAGTCCCCAATGCTTGACTTTGCCCATCTTCCAGTTAAGCATCTGGACAGCTCTTGTGGAGTCATCAGAAATAAGTCCAAGGCACTCTTGTTTCTTGCAGTGATAGTGATTTATTACAGATATATGACAGATCTCCAGAGTATTTATACGGTAATAAATTAGGCACAATATGGTTCAGACGTAATAGGTGAACGTTTTCGGCCAACTAGGCCTTCCTCAGATTCGTCTGGAGAGGAATGGAGAGTCCAGGCGTCACTGGAGCTGTCTCAGCTCTTGTGGAGTCAGCTGGGCTCTGTCCCCTTGCTTGGCCTCTTCGGTGACAAGCAGAGGGGAAGGTAGAGGAGACCTCTGGAACACCAGAGGAAGACGAGGCAGCCAACGTTTCCTGGCCGGCTCACTCTCCTGTCGGAGTCCCTCTTGTCTCTCCAAAAACCGTCAATGCGGGTGGCCAGGTGGATTAGGTTACTCAGGGTCGAAATAAAGGTCTCAAGTGGACAGTGTATACGTAATCTGGCTAGAGAGCCCCTTCTTGAACGTGTTCCTCAATGCCGCATTGTTTCGGGACAATTCCGAGGCCAGAGTGCAGAACTGTACTGTGTATTCACCTATGGTGGAATCCCCTTCAGCGAAGCGGTCTCAGACGAAGAGGCACGGGCAGGTTCCTCAAAGACACTGAGGATTTCACAGGGGAATGTGGAGAGGTTGGCCAAAACTGGATCGTTGCTGTCTCAGAGAGGTGGCCCACAGCAGGGCTTTCCCAGAAAGAAGGCTGACCATGAACGCCACCTTGGACCTTTCGGTTGGGAACTGACTGGCCATAAGTTGCACATGCAGGGAGCACTGGGTGATGAAGCCCCTGCATGTCTTGGAGTCCCCATCGAACTTTGTCGGCATAGATAAACGCAGTTTTGGGCCGACGGACAGCGCAGGAGCCATGGAACACTGCTGTGTAGAGAGAAGTTGTTGCATCATTGCGGTCAGCTGATTGAGCTGTTGTGCTTGTTGTGCGATCTGGTGTAACTTCTGGGCTATGATAGTAGTGAGGTCAGTGACACTCGGCACAGGCACCTTGGCAGGATCCATGGCCGGATCGAACTTTAACGGCTGGAGTAGTGGATCCACTGTGCCACTGCAGGCGATGGTATAAGCCGCACCAGGGAGTCTAAGGGGCCACTGGTTTCACCAGGGCCCGCCACAAAGCAGGTTGGACTTGCTGTGGCAAGCGAACCCCCAGGCCACTACCCCTGGCGCGACTTGCCTGCAGTGGTGGCTGAGGTGAGGCGTGGCACCGAATCGCTAGGGTGTTTCGAAGTCGGGGACAGGCAGGAAGGTCAGGACAGGCGGCAAAGGTTCGTGGTCGGGGGCTGAGGCAAATAGGTACGGTACATGGAATAGCAAAGGAACACTATGAAACACTTTCTCTCTATGCAACAAGGCACTATCGATCGGGCAAGGAACGACAGGAAGGGGCAGCTTTAAATAGGGTCAGCGTCCGGTAATCACAAATCGGCATGCGTGCGCCCTAGGGAGCAGGGACGCGCGCTGGGAACGAGAATAAGTGAGTAGCCGGACGCCAGGACGGAGCTGCGAGTTCGCCCGCTGCCCGACCTGCGTGTCATGGCGCCGTTCGCAGCAGAGGCACGGGTGAGCCTGCAACCCAGAGTGAGGGTCGCAGAAGCACCCGTTACAGTCTGTAGATGGTGAAGATCTCTAGATCAGAGAGGTCCTTATACGGTAGAGGTCTGTAAATGGTGGAAGTCCCGTGTTGGTGGAGGTCTCTAGATGGTGGAGGTCTGTAAATGGTGGACGTCCCTAGATGGTGGAGGTCTCTAGATGGTGGAGGTCTGTAAATGGTGGAAGTCCTTAGATGGTGGAGGTCTCTAGATGGTGGAAGTCCCTAGATGGAGGAGGTCTGTAGATGGTAGAAGTCCCTGGATAATGGAGGTCTCTAGATGGAGGAGATCTCTAGATGTTGGAAGTCCCTAGATGGTAGGGGTCTGTAGATGGTGGAAGTCCTTAGATGATGGAGGTCCCTAGAGGGTGTAGGTCTCTAGATGGTGTCGGTCCATAGATGGTGGAGGTTTCTAGATGGTTGAAGTCCCTAGATAGTGGAGGTCTCTAGATGGTGGAGGTCTGTAAATGGTGGAAGTCCCTAGATACTGGAGGTCCCTAGATGGTGGAGGTTGCTAGATGGTGGGGGTCTGTAGATGGTGGAAGTCCTTAGATGGTGGGGATCTATAGATGGTGAAGATCCCTAGATGGTGGAGGTCTCTAGATGGTGGAGTCTTTAGATGGTGGAGGTCCCTAGATGGTGGGGGTCTCTAAATGATGAAGGTCCCTAGATGGTGGGGGTCTCTAGATGGTGGGGTCTGTAGATAGACATCCTTTGAAGGAGGAGTTTCCTTGATGGTGGGGTCTCTAGATGGTGGAGGTCCCTTGATGGTGGGGGTCTCTAGATGGTGGGGTCTCTAGATGGTCGGGGTCCCTTGATGGTGGGGGTATCTAGACGTTGGGGTCTCTAGGTGGTGGAGGTTTCTTGGTGGTTGGGGTCTCTAGGTGGTGGAGGTCTCTAGATGGTTGGGGTCTCTAAATGGTGTCTCTAGATGGTGGGGATCCCTTGATGGTTGGGGTCTCTAGGTGGTGGAGGTCTCTAGATGGTGGGATCTCTAGATTGTGGTGGTCGTCCCTTGATGCTGGAGATCTCTAGATGGTGGGGTCTCTAGATGGTGGAGTTCTATAGCTGGTAGGGGGTCTGTAGATGGTGGGGGTCTCTAGGTGGTGGGGTCTGTAGATGGTGGGGGTCTCTAGATGGTTGGAGTCTCTAGGTGGTTGGGGTACCTAGGTGGTTGGGGTCTCTAGGTGGTGGAGGTCTCTAGTTGGTGTGGTCTCTAGATGGTGGAGGTCTCTAGATGGTGGGGTCTCTAGGTGGTGGAGGTCTCTAGGTGGTGGGGTCCCTTGAGGATGGGGCAGGGCTGCCATCAGTCATCTATTAACCGTTTCAGGGCCCCATACAGCCAAATCAAATGGTGCCCCACCCATTACTAGTTCCTATTTTTTAACATATCAGTGGGACCCTTTTTGATTAGGGCTCCTGACAGGAGTACTGCCCCTACTGCCCTATTGGGTGGGGTCTCTAGATGTTTTGAGGTCCATAGATCTTGGCGTCTCTAGATGTTTTGAGGTCCATAGATCTTGGCGTCTCTAGATGTTTTGACCTCCAAAGATCTTGGCGTCTCTAGAGGTTTTCAGGTCCATAGATCTTGGGCTCTCTAGATGTTATGAGGTCCAAAGATCTTGGCTTCTCTAGATGTTTTGAGGTCCATAGATCTTGGGGTCTCTAGATATTTTGAGGTCCCTAGATCTTGGCGTCTCTAGATGTTTTGAAGTCCATAGATCTTGGGGTCTCTAGATGTTTTGAGATCCCTAGATCTTGGGGTCTCTAGATGTTTTGAGGTCCCTAGATCTTGGCATCTCTAGATGGTGGAGGTCCATAGATCCTGGCATCTCTAGATGTTTTGAGGTCCATAGATCTTGGGGTCTCTAGCTGGTGGAGGTCCATAGATCTTGGCGTCTCTAGATGGTGGAGGTCGGGGTCTCTAGATGGTGGTGGTCTCTAGATGGTGGAGGTCTCTAGGTGGTGGAGGTCTCTAGATGGTTGGGGTCTCGAGGTGGTGGAGGTTTCTAGATGGTGGGGATCCCTTGATGGTTGGGGTCTCTAGGTGGTGGAGGTCTCTAGATGCTGGAGGTCTCTAGATGGTGGGGTTCCTTGATGGTGAGGGTCTATAGACGGTGGGGTCTCTAGATGGTGGAGGTCTCCAGATGGTGGGGGTCCCTTAATGGTGGAGGTCTCTAGCTGGTAGGGGGTATCTTGATGGTGGGGGTCTGTAGATGGTGGGGGTCTCTAGGTGGTGGGGTCTGTAGATGGTGAGGGTCTCTAGATGGTGGGGGTCTCTAGATGGTTGGAGTCCCTAGGTGGTTGGTGTCTCTAGATGGTTGGGGTCTCTAGGTGGTGGAGGTCTCTAGATGGTTGGGGTGTCTAGATGGTGGAGATCTCTAGATGGTGGAGATCTCTAGATGGTGGGGTCTCTAGATGGTGGAGGTCTCTATATGGTGGGGTCTCTATATGGTGGGGGTCTGTAGATGGTGGGGGTCTCTAGGTGGTGGCGTCCCTTGATGGTGGGGGGCAGGGCTGCCATCAGTCATCTATTAACCGTTTCAGGGCCCCATACAGCCAAATCAAATGGTGCCCCACCCATTACTAGTTCCTATTTTTTAACATATCAGTGGGACCCTTTATGATTAGGGCTCCTGACAGGAGTACTACCCCTACTGCCCTATTGGCACCCCTGGGTGGGGTCTCTAGATGTTTTGAGGTCCATAGATCTTGGCGTCTCTAGATGTTTTGAGGTCCATAGATCTTGGCGTCTCTAGATGTTTTGAGGTCCATAGATCTTGGGATCTCTAGATGATTTGAGGTCAATAGATCTTGGCGTCTCTAGGTGGTGGAGGTCCATAGATCTTGGCGTCTCTAGATGTTTTGAGGTCCATAGATCTTGGTTTCTCTAGATGTTTTGAGGTCCATAGATCTTGGGGTCTGGTGATATTTTGAGGTCCCTAGATCTTGGCTTCTGTAGATGTTTTAAGGTCCATAGATCTTGGTGTCTCTAGATGTTTTGAGGTCCATAGATCTTGGGGTCTCTAGATATTTTGAGGTCCCTAGATCTTAGGGTCTCTAGATGTTTTGAGGTCCCTAGATCTTGGCATCTCTAGATGGTGAAGGTCCATAGATCCTGGGTTCTCTAGATGTTTTGAGGTCCATAGATCTTGGCATCTTTAGATGTTCTGAGTTTAGCGTCAAAATCCGCGACGAACGGAGTTTAGCGTCAAAATTCGCCAAGAAACGGATTTTAGCGTCAAAATCTGCAAAGAAACGGATTTTAGCGTCAAAATCCGCAAAGAAACGGATTTTAGCTGCAAAATCCGCAGCGAACAGAGATTAGCGCCAAATCCGCAGCGAAACGGAGTTTAGCATCAAAATCCGCAAAGAAACGGAGTTTAGCGTCAAAATTCCCGGCGAACGGAGTTTAGCGTCAAAATCCGCAGCGAACAGAGTTTAGCGTCAAAATCCGCAAAGAAATAGAGTTTAGAAACGGAGTTTAGCGTCAAAATCCGCAGCGAGACGGAGTTTAGCGTCAAGATCTGTAAAGAAACGGAATTTAGCGTCAAAATCCTTAACAACTGGATTTTAGCGGCAAAATCTGTAAAGAATCGAATTTTCAGCACCAGAAGCGAGGGAACTTTATTAGCGCCAAAATCCGTAAAAAAAAAATTAATTCTTGCGCCAAAATCCGTTACAAGAAAGCATTTTTGACATCAGAAGCGAGAGAACTAAAATTAGCAGAAAAATCTTGAATTGTGCAAAAATCGTCAGCGACAAAAGCATGATCACTTTATTAAGAACGAGGACACGTCGCCCACCTGTCTGCCTCTTCTCTGGCAGCCCTGCTGGAGCACAGAGGGGCTGGACATTCAGTAGCTGCTCCTCTGGCCTCCACAATCATGGTTCCCTGCTCCCTGCAGACAATAGAGCAGAGCTGAGCTCACAGCCGGGGGTATCTCACTGAAGCTAATGAGACAGGAATCGTCTGAAGTCTCTTACCTGCATTATTTACTTTATGGCAGCCTCCTTTGTGTCTTGCAATTCACACAGCAGAGGGCTATCTCTGAAGGGGGGCAGGGCTCACACACACAGGAATCTCTCTAACTCTCTTTACAGGCTCACAATTAAAATTACAGCAAAAGACAATAAAAAGATGATAGAAACACACACATTACTGCAAAAAAAAATAAATAAATTGCGACACAATCCCTTTAAACCCATATATGGCCCTGTGTGCTAGCCTAAAGTAGGTGTCCCTCCATGCCTCATTTACCAAAGCCTTTCTTACCTGCTTCCACCCCTCTAAAACCCCTTTGGCTATGTCAGTGTCTGGGAAATCTCATTCCCATTTCTTAAACAGTATGCCTGATGTTGGATCCTCAAAAGGACAGCGGAGTCCTGCATACAGCTGAGATAGGGTATGGGACACTGCCGTAGATTTCGCCAGATTATCAACGAAAGTGGTTCTAGTCAAATTAACCATCTCCCCAGCTTTTCCCTTCAGAAAACTTATGATCTGCCTGTATTCCAAGAACTTTGTCTGGTCAATGCCTTTATTTCCCTTGAACTTCTCCAAAAGAGAGAAACCTTCTTTCCTGTTGGTGAATAATGAGATTGCCTGGTGCACCCCCTTCTCTTTCCACTGCCTTAAACTTGCTTGACCCTGTCCCGGGAGGAATTCTGGGTGTCCTTCCCATGTTAGATAACCACTTAATTGGTACGGGAGTTTAAATAATTTCCTAGCCGCCTTCCAGGCTCCTATTGTATCTCGTGCTATCAAACTTAGACGTGCTACCCTAGGGATGGCACGATGGGTATCAAAAGCGCATTGAGGTTCCAAAGGGGCCATTTAAATCTCTTCTAGAGCCAAATTAGAAAAGAAGGAAGGTCCCTTGATCCAGTCTAACCCGTGTCAGAGCAATGATGCCAGATTATATTTTCTAATATCCTTTGGCAGCATTAACTTCCCCATCACAATCCTCGGGCGTTTTTCTCTCCAAATAAATTGTATGAATGCAGATTTGACTCTGTTCACACATGTGGGTTTTAATAGGAGAGGTATAGTCTGCATTGGGTACAGAAGCCTGGAGAAACGTATCATTTTAATAAGATGGCATCGTGCTATCAGGGGTATTGGTAAATGCATCCACCGAGTCAGCTCTGCGCAGATCTTTTGTATTATAGGGGGAAAGTTAAGGTCATGAATAGATTCGGGCGTTTTACCTATATTGATTCCTAGATACTTTATATGGTGTTGTGCTTTAGAAAACGGGATGTGCTGTAGCGAGTCTGTTTTATTATTTGAAGGGGGTATAAGGTCCAGAAGTTCAGATTTGTCAATATTGACTTTAAAGCCTGAGCTGTTTCCGAATTGAGTCAGAACATTTAATACTAAAGGGACATCCCTATCCGGTCGGACACAAAAGAAAATTATGTCATCCGCAAATAACGCTACTTTTAAGAATTGTTTCCCAATCAGAAGGCCCTCAAATTCCTGGACATTGTTGACTATGTGCCTCCCCAACGGTTCAATGGCAATATTAAAAAGCAAGGGTGACAAAGGGCACCCCTGCCTCGTATCCCTCCATAGCATAAAGGGATCGGATAAAAATCCTGGGATGGCGATCCCTGCAGATGGGTTGCTATATAGTGACCGAATGTATTGATGAAATCTGCTGTCAAACCCCATTCTAGTCAATACTTACCCCATCCAATCCCAGCTCACATTGTCAAACGCCTTCTCGGCATCGATTGACAATAAGGCTGGAGACCTGTGTTTTTGTGGATGGATTTTTTATATCATCCAGAACCGTCAATACCTTACGAATGTTCGTCACTGCCGATCTGTTTTTTACAAAACCGACCTGATGCTCAGAGATCAATTTAGGAAGTAAAATAGCGAGTCGGTCCACCATTATTTATCTCTAGATATTTTGAGGTCCATAGATCTTGGGGTCTCTAAATGGTTTGAGGTCCATAGATCCTGGCGTCTCTTGATGTTTTGCGGTCCATAGATCTTGGTGTCTCTAGGTGTTCTGAGGTCCATAGATCTGGGGGTCTCTAGATGTTTTGAGGCCCATAGATCTTGGCATCTCTAGGTGTTCTGAGGTCCATAGATCTCGGGGTCTCTAGATGTTCTGAGGTCCATAGATCTTGGGGTCTCTGGATGTTTTGAGGTCCATAGATCTTGGCGTCTCCAGATGTTTTGAGGTTCATAGATCTTGGCGTCTCTAGATGTTTTGAGGTCCATAGATCTTGGCATCTCTAGATGTTTTGAGGTACATAGATCTTGGTGTCTCTAGGTGTTCTGAGGCCCCATAATCTTGGGGCCCTTAGGTGTTTGAGGGCCTAGATCTTGGTTTTTAGATGTTTTGAGGCCCATAGATTTGGTGTCTATAGATTTTTTGAGGTCCAAGATTTTGGATTCTAGATGGGGAGGTTTAGATGTTTTGGGTCTATAGATCTTGGGGTCTCTAATGTTTTGAGGCCCCATAGATTTGGGGTCTCTAGATGGTTTGAGGTCCATGTTTTGGGGGTCTTAGTTTTTTTAAGGTCATAGATTTCGTGTCTCTGGGTGTTTGAGGCCCATAGATCTTGGGGTCTCTAGATTTTTTTGAGGCCCATAGATTTTGGTGTCTTGGTGTGTTGGGTCATAAATTTTGGGCATCTCTAGATTTTTTGAGGTCCATAAATCTTGGGTATTTGATTTTTTGAGGTCCATAGATCTTGGAATCTCTAGATGGTGGAGGTCTCTGATTTTTTGAGGCCCTAGATTTTGGGATCTTAGGTTTTGAGGTCCAAAGATCTTGGCGTCTTAGATGTCTTGAGGTCCATGATCTTGGCGTCTCTGTGTTTGAGGTCCATAGATCTTGGCGTCTCCAGTTTTTTGAGGCCCATAGTCTTGGGTCTTAGATTTTTTTGAGGTCCATGTCTTGGGTTCTAGTTGTTTTGAGGCCCATAGATCTTGGGGTTTCTGTAGATGTTTGAGGTCTAGATTTAGGTCTCTGTTTTGAGGCCCATAGATCTTGGCGTCTCTAGATGTCTTGAGGTCCATGATCTTGGATCTCTAGTGTTTTGAGGTCCATAGACTTGGGTCTCTAGTGGTGGAGGTCCATGATCTTTGTGTCTCTAGAGTTTTGAGGTCCATGATTTTGGGGCGTTCTAGATTTTTGGGTCCTAGATCTTGGCGTCTTAGATGTTTCGAGGTCCATAGATCTTGGCGTCTTTTGATGTTCTGGGGTCCATAATCTTGGGGTCTTAGTGTTCTGAGGGTCCATAGATTTTTGGGGTCCCCTAGATTTTTTGAGGTCCTAGATTTTGGGGTCTCTAGTTTTTTGGGTCCTTGTTTCTTGGCGTTTGTGTTTTGGGGGTCCATAGACTTGGCTTTAATTTTTAATGTTTGAGGCCCATGATTTGGGAAATCTCTAGAGGGTGGGGGGTCTCTAGATGTTTTGAGGCCAAGATCTTGGCATCTCTAGATTTTTTGGGCCCAAGATCTTGGGTTCTAGATGTCTTGAGGCCAAGATTTTGGGTCTTAAGTCTTGGGTCCATGGGATCTTGGCGTCTCCAATGTTTGAGGTCCATAGATTTTGGGCGTTCCTAGATGTTTTGGGCCATAGATCTTGGCGTCTCTAGATGTTTGAGGCCATAGTCTTAGGGTCTGTGATGTTTGAGGTCCATAGATCTTAGCGTTCTGTTTTGGGGTCATGATCTTGGCGCTCTAGATGTTTTGGGTCCAAATTTGCATTTAGATGTTTTGGGTCCATAGACCTTGGGTCTCTGATGGTGGAGGTCCAAGATCTTTTTGTTTAGGTTTTGGGGGTCATAGTTTTTGGGCGTCTTAGATGTTTTGAGGTCCTAGATTTGGCGTCTCTGATGTTTGAGGGTCCATAAATTTGGCGTTCTAGAGTTTGAGGTCCATAGATTTGGCATCTCTAGATTTTTTAAGGTATAGATTTGGCGTCTCTAGATTTTTTGGGGGGTCCATAATTTTGGCGTCTCTAGATTTTTGGGCCATAGTTTGCCGTCTCTGATGTTTTGAGGTCCATATACTTGGGTTCTGTGTTCTGAGGCCCATAGATCTTGGGGTTCATGTTTGAGGTCCATAGATTTTGGGGGTCTCTAGTGTTTTGAGGTCCATAATCTTGGGGTCTCTGATGTTTGAGGTCATAGATCTTGGCGTCTTAGATGTTTTGAGGTCCATAATTTGGTCTCTGATGGTGAAGGTCTTAGATGTTTTGAGGTCATAGATTTGGGGTCTCTGATGTTTTGGGGGCCCATAGATCTTGGGGTCTCTAGATGTTTTGAGGTCCATAGATCTTGGGGTCTCTAGGTGTTCTGAGGTCCATAGATCTTGGGGTCTCTAGATGTTCTGAGGTCCATAGATCTTGCCGTCTCCAGATGTTTTGAGGTCCATAGATCTTGGAGTCTCTAGATGTTTTGAGGAGGTCCATAGATCTTGGTGTCTCTAGATGTTTCGAGGTCCATAGATTGTGGCGTCTCTAGGAGGTGGAGGTCTCTAGGTGGTGGAGGTCAATAGATCTTGGCGTCTCTAGATGGTGGAGGTCCATAGATCTTGGGGTCTCTAGATGTTTTGAGGTCCATAGATTTTGGCATCTCTAGATGTTTCGAGGTCCATAGATCTTGGCGTCACTAGATGTTTCGAAGTCCATAGATCTTGGCATCTCTAGATGTTTCGAGGTCCATAGATCTTGGGGTCTCTAGATGGTTTGAGGTCCATAGATCTTGGTGTCTCTAGTGTTTTGAGGTCCATAGATCTTGGGGTCTCTAGATGTTTTTAGGTCCATAGATCTTCGTGTCTCTGGGTGTTCCGAGGTCCATAGATCTTGGGGTCTCTAGATGTTTTGAGGTCCATAGATCTTGGTGTCTCTAGGTGTGTTGAGGTCCATAAATCTTGGTGTCTATAGATGTTTTGAGGTCCATAGATCTTGGCATCTCTAGATGGTGGAGGTCTCTAGATGTTTTGAGGTCCATAGATCTTGGGGTCTCTAGATGTTTTGAGGTCCATAGATCTTGGGGTCTGTAGATGTTTTGAGGTCCATAGATCTTGGCATCTCTAGATGTCTTGAGGTCCATAGATCTTGGCATCTCTAGATGTCTTGAGGTCCATAGATCTTGGCATCTCCAGATGTCTTGAGGTCCATAGATCTTGGTGTCTCTAGATGTTTTGAGGTCCATAGATCTTGGCGTCTCTAGATGTTTTGAGGTCCATAGATCTTAGGGTCTGTAGATGTCTTGAGGTCCATAGATCTTGGCGTCTCTGTTTTGAGGTACATAGATCTTGGCGTCTCTAGATGTCTTGAGGTACATAGATCTTGGCATCTCTAGATGTTTTGAGGTTCATAGACCTTGGCGTCTCTAGATGGTGGAGGTCCATAGATCTTTGTGTCTCTAGATGTTTTGAGGTCCATAGATCTTGGCGTCTCTAGATGTTTCGAGGTCCATAGATCTTGGCGTCTCTAGATGTTTCGAGGTCCATAAATCTTGGCGTCTCTAGATGTTTCGAGGTCCATAAATCTTGGCGTCTCTGTTTTGAGGTCCATAGATCTTGGCGTCTCTAGATGTTTTGAGGTCCATAGATCTTGGTGTCTCTAGGTGTTTTGAGGTCCATATATCTTGGCGTCTCTAGATGTTCTGAGGTCCATAGATCTTGGGGTCTCTAGATGTTCTGAGGTCCATAGATCTTGGGGTCTCTAGATGTTTTGAGGTCCATAGATCTTGGCATCTCTAGATGTTTTGAGGTCCATAGATCTTGGCGTATATAGATGTTTTGAGGTCCATAGATCTTGGAATCTCTAGATGGTGGAGGTCTCTAGATGTTTTGAGGTCCATAGATCTTGGGGTCTCTAGATGTTTTGAGGAGGTCCATAGATCCTGGTGTCTCTAGATGTTTTGAGGTCCATAGATCTTGGGGTTTCTAGTTGTTTGTGGTGTATAGATTTTGGCGTGTCTTGATGTTTTGAGGTCCATAGATCTTGGCGTCTCTAGATGTTTTGAGGTCCATAGATCTTGGCGTCTCTAGATGTTTGAGGTCCATAGATCTTGGCGTCTCTAGATGTTTTGAGGTCCATAGATCTTGGGGTCTCTAGATGTTTCGAGGTCCATAGATCTTGCGGTCTCTAGATGTTTCGAGGTCCATAGATCGTGCGGTCTCTAAATGTTTTGAGGTCCATAGATCCTGGGGTCTCTAGATGTTTCAAAGTCCATAGATCTGGATCTTAGATGTTTGAGGTCCATAGATCTTGGCGTCTCTGATGTTTTCGATGTCCATAGATCTTGGCGTCTCTAGATGTTCTGAGGTCCATAGATCTTGGCGTCTCTAGATGTTTTGAGGTCCATCGATCTTGGGGTTTCTAGATGATGGAGGTCCATCGATCTTGGGGTCTCTAGATGATTTGAGGTCCATAGATCTTGGCGTCTCTAGATATTTTGAGGTCCATAGATCTTGGCGTCTCTAGATGTTTCGAGGTCCATAGATCCTGGGGTCTCTAGATGTTTTTAGGTCCATAGATCTTGGCGTCACTAGAGGTTTAGAGGACCATAGATCATGGCATCTCTAGATGTTTCGAGGTCCATAGATCCTGGGGTCTCTAGATGTCTTGAGGTCCATAGATCCTGGGGTCTCTAGATGTTTTGAGGTCCATAGATCCTGGGGTCTCTAGATGGTTTGAGGTCCATAGATCTTGGGGTCTCTAGATGTTTCGAGGTCCATAGATCCTGGGGTCTCTAGATGGTTTGAGGTCCATAGATCTTGCGGTCTCTAGATGTTTTGAGGTCCATAGATCTTGGCGTCTCTAGATGTTTTGAGGTCCATAGATCTTGGCGTCTCTAGATGTTTTGAGGTCCATAGATCTTGGGGTCTCTAGATGTTTGAGGTCCATAGATCTTGGCGTCTCTAGATGTTTTGAGGTCCATAGATCTTGGCGTCTCTAGATGGTTTGAGGTCCATAGAGCTTGGCGTCTCTAGATGGTTTGAGGTCCATAGATCTTGGGGTCTTTAGATGTTTCAAAGTCCATAGATCTTGGCATCTCTAGATGTTTCGAGGTCCATAGATCCTGGCGTCTCTAGATGTTCCGATGTCCACAGATCTTGGCGTCTCTAGATGGTTTGAAAAAAAAACGTTTGGTTTTGCACATGAAAAAACTTTGTTTAAAAAGCACAAATGCACACTGGTGTGGCAACAATCATTAGTCATTCAAATTCAAAAAAACGTCGGCCACGATCATGGACTAAGAACTATCAAAAAGGACATAGATCTTGATAAAGCATTCTGTAACTAGGATATTTGGAAAATAATGAGGTTCTTTGGTTCACACTTTTGGCCAGATCTGCTTAAGCCTCTATCCGAAACTTTCACCGGGACTCAGGCAAGTGGGTCCTAGTTACGTTACCTCTATTGGGTCCTATTAGACCAGCAACTTAGGGGCAGATGTGAGTCAATAGCACATGCACCTGATTAAAACCTGAGAAGTGGGTGGAGTACAAAACCAAATGGGTCGCCACACTCCTTACATATGTCAAAAAAACGTTGGTTGCACATGAAAAACTTTGTTTAAAAAAAGCACAAATGCACACTGGTGTGGGTCAACAATAACTTAGGTCATTCATAATTCAAAAAACAGTGGCACCAATCATTGGACTAAGAAACTATCAAAAAGGACATAGGAACTTTGGAAAAGCATTACTGCTAACTAGGATATATGAGAAAATAGTGAGGTCTTTGTTCAAACTTCTGGCAGAATGCTTAATGCCCAATTCTGAAACTTCCGGGCACTCAGGCAAGTGGGTCCTAAGCTACACGTTACCTTATTGGGTCCTATTTTGACCAGCACACTTCAGGGAGCGAAGAGACTGCTTCAAAGCACACTGCATGATTTAAAACCTGAGAATGTGGGTGGAGTACAAAAACCAAAATGGAGTCAGCACACTGCCTCTAATTATGTCATGATGTTGGTTTTTGTTTGACTCCACTCACTTTCTCGGTTTTAATCAGTGCAGTTTGTGCTTTGAATGCAGGTCTCTACTCCTTGAAGGTGCTGTGTTCTGATAGGTACCAATAGATCGGGTAACGTTAGGTAGGACCACTTGCCTGAGGTCCGGTGATGTTTCGGTAATGGGCTTAAGCGAGTTCTGGCCAGAAGTGTGACAAGACCTCATTTATGTCCATATATCCTAGTTGCAGTAATGCTTTTTCCATAGTTCCTGGTGTCCATTTTTGAGTTTCTTTAGTCTGATGTGTGCACTGTTTTTGAATTTGAATGTCTAGATGGTTTGAGCTCCATAGATCTTGGGGTCTCTAGATGTTTTGAGGTCCATAGATCTTGGGGTCTCTAGATGTTTTGAGGTCCATAGATCTTGGCGTCTCTAGATATTTTGAGGTCCATAGATCTTGGCGTCTCTAGATGTTTTGAGGTCCATAGATCTTGGCTTCTCTAGATGGTTTGAGGTCCATAGATCTTGGCGTCTCTAGATGTTTTTCTGTCCATATATATTTGGGTCTTTAGATGTTTCAAAGTCCATAGATCTTGGCATCTCTAGATGTTTCGAGGTCCATAGATCCTGGCGTCTCTAGATGTTTAGATGTCCATAGATCTTGGCGTCTCTAGATGTTCTGAGGTCCATAGATCTTGGCGTCTCTAGATGTTTTGAGGTCCATAGATCTTGGGGTATCTAGATGATGGAGGTCCATAGATCTTGGGGTCTCTAGATGTTTTGAGGTCCATAGATCTTGGCGTCTCTAGATATTTTGAGGTCCATAGATCTTGGCGTCTCTAGATGGTTTGAGGTCCATAGATCTTGGTGTCTCTAGATGTTTCGAGATCCATAGATCCTGGGGTCTCTAGATGGTTTTAGGTCCATAGATCTTGGCGTCTCTAGATGGTTTGAGGTCCATAGATCCTGGGGTCTCTAGATGTTTTGAGGTCCATAGATCCTGGGGTCTCTAGATGGTTTGAGGTCCATAGATCCTGGGGTCTCTAGATGGTTTGAGGTCCATAGATCCTGGGGTCTCTAGATGGTTTGAGGTCCATAGACCCGGGGGGCCCCTGGGGTTTTGAGGTCCATAGCCTGGGTCCTAGATGCTTGAGGCCATAATCCGGGGGTCTCTAGATTTTTTTTGGGGTCCTGACCTGGGGTCTCAGAGTTTTGGGGGTCCATAATCCGGGGCTCTAATTTTTTTGGGCCATAGATCCTGGGGTCTCTAAGGTTTTTGAGGTCCATAATCCGGGGGGTCTCTAGATGTCTTGGGGTTCATAACCCGGGGGGTCCTAATGTTTTTGAGGTCCAAGATCCGGGGGCTCTAGTGGTTTGAGGTCCATGATCCGGGGTCTTAGATTTTTGAGGTCCATAGACCCCGGGGTTTCTAGGTTTGAGGCCCCATCGATTTTGGGGCGGCCTTAGATTTTTTCGAGCCCTTTTTAGATCCTGGGGTCTCTAGATGGATGGAGACTGTCTGGATACACAGTGTACAGGAGAGCATACATTGTTCACAAAGAGACTGTTCCTGTGGTGGGCGTGGCCTTCCAGCTCCGAGGGCGGGGCTGTAAATATATTGCCCACCTCTCCTCTCGGGGGGGGATGGTAAGACGGGCGGGGGGTTTTTGTGGGTGGTCCGCGCATCAAAGGGGCGGGACTCGCGGGTACAGCAAGGGGGGGCGGAAAATTTCATTTTGCGCGCGTATGTGGGCGGCCCCCTCACCCGGGGGGGACCGTGGGGACGGGAAAAAGAGGGGGGGGACGTTGTTTTTGCCATTTTTGGTGGGCGTGTCCACTGCACATCCAGGGGCGGGGCTCAGCAGTGATAGTCACGGAGGGGGCGGGACGTGTATGATGCCACTTGATGTGGGTGTGTTCCCTGCACTAGGGGGGCGGGCCCGGGTTTTGACGGGTTTGGGGGGGCGGGACTTTGTTTGCGCCTTTGTGGGGGCTGTCCCCTGCACTCACAGGGTGGGGGCTCGGAAGTGACAGTCATGGCGGGGGCGGGGATGAAGATGCGCCTTGATGTGGCGGGCCTTGCGCTTAAAATACTGCAGGGGGCGGGCGGTTCATGTCGTGGGCTTCAGGTGGGCGGTTTACCGGGGATGGTACTGCCCGGATCCCCCGCCGCATAAAAGTCCCACACCGGAACTTCTCCTTTCCTTTAAGCTGCCGGGCAGTCGGAGACACGCAGGTCCAAGCTTCAAGGTAGCGGGCGGCCCCGGGGGGCGGCTGTGCGGGGTTGGGGCGCAGAGGGGCGGCGGCCGGGAGCTGCCGGGGACGCTTTCTCTTGATTGATAGTTTTATAGAACGTTCTTTGTTTTGGCTCCGCCCTTCGGAACCTTCTAGATTCCGTATAATGGCGGCACGTGCTTGAGCCGGTAGCGAGGACGCCGCCATTTTGTAGCCTGACGTCACTGCAGCTGTCAGAGCCCCGATACTGATGCTTTGGGGTGACTGCTCCCGGGGTGTACCATTACCGGGGGGCGGGAGGGTACGTCATTCGGGGTATTTTTACCTGGGGGGGGGGGTGTTTGAGGTGCTCCCAGTGTGTCCATTACGTGGGGGGGGGGGGTGGTGACCTGCCCTGGGGTGTAACACCCTGGGGGCGGGGGTTGAGGTCTTCCCCGGGAAAAACCTTTTATTGGGGGAGGGAGGGGGGGGGTGGCGGTCATCCCGGGATGAACCTTTAACCGTGGGGGGGGGGGGTGCTGTCGCCCGGGGATGAAAACAATCTGTGCGTTGGGGGGGGGGTTCCTCTCCGGGGGGA
>JAODAL010058861.1:0-21842 GCA_025379985.1 Phyllomedusa bahiana | reverse complement strand
CCCCTTTCGTCCCCCCCTGGGCTGCGTTGCAGCGTACTGGGCCCTCCCCGTCAACCTTCTTTGTTGAGGGGCAACACGCGGGAATTCCACCCTCCACATGCTCCACGATTGTGGCAGCAGTGCAATCCTTTACGCAGTACGAAGGACCAGGGCCTACAAGCAGCGGTGCGACCTCGGGGTTACCCACCGAGATGGAGGCAGTAAAAGAGTCGCACCCCCCTTTCCCCATTTTAAAGAAGCCACCAAAATGGTCAGTGCGGTCAATCCCCTTGTCACAGAGCTTGTGGTGTCTTAGTTCTGGAATGATGTTGGACATCTGAAACAAAGTCCCCGCCAGCGACGGGGGAGGGAGGGAAAAGATGCGGACAGGGGCCCTTTTTCTCTCCGAAAAACCCGGCCCGACATTTTTCACAATTTCATCGGTCTTTATTAGGCATGTTTGGGGGGCCGAGCTAGTGCAAGGGCCCCTCGTTCAGGTGCTCACTCGGGAAAGCGGGTGTTTGGCTGTGCCGGGGAAGCGGAGGAGGAGGAGGGGGGGGGTAATCCTAGACCCCGTGTTACCGAGTCCCCCTTGGAAAGGGGTTTGGTGAAATTTGGGGGGGAGGAAGATGAGAAAAAAATCAGTTTGCGTGCCCCTCGCCCCAGGGCTTTGGAAATCAAGGCCATCCTCCTGATGTTTGGTCTCCATTTCCTAACATGACCTCCTTAAGGCCTAAGATAAACAAAGTTACTGGGTGGCCACCCCCTGATCCCCGGACAAAACAAAACCGCCTTTCTTCCCCCCAACCAAATAGAAGTAAAATGCAGGAAAAGGAGACCTTTGATTGATCAATGAGACATCTGTTGCGTCTGCTTCCTTCTTCAAATGTCCGGTGGAACAACCGCCCCGATTGACAGCAGTAGAGTGCCAAGTAGCCTACGGCAAACAAGCACAGCAGCGGGGAGGTGGCAGAAGCCCAATGGGTGACCCCTGGCAAAAATTTATTTACCACCCACCCCCCGCATGCAATGCGGGAACATACAACAACCCGAACCATTTAAGATCATGGTGCACACTTCTGCTCTCAACACCGATGTTTTTGTTGTTTTTCCGGACCAATAACTTTGGGTATCCAAAAAGGCGAATGGCCCGAGCTGGGTCGCCCCGCCATAGAGGTGTTGTCCTGCCTGCAGCCAGCTCCTATCTGAGCGGTCTTCAGCACAGCCGGGGAGTCATTACAGACAAAAAAGGGCCCCCTTTCCCCAAAAAATGTATCGTTTTCTTTTTCAAGATGAATCAGGAGGGTCTTGTTTTGTGGCCCCAATTGCCCAGGTCACCGATTAGTTGCTGGCTACTTCACTTCCCCCTCCAAACGAAAAAATCATTTCTTACTGCAAATTTTTTTCTCAGTTTTCCCAAAAGTTCATTTTTGGTTTTGCTGTGAGGAGACTGTAAAAGACACCAAGGTTTCATGACAAAACCATATTCCATTTACTCACTTCATCTTTAGAACTTTTCGCATTGTCAATGGTGTTGGGGTCATGTTGGCACATGGTGGGACATCTTTTACCTGCTGCCGGTACCTGATAAGGCGTTTGAAGCCTATATGCTGATTGAAGCTCATAAGAATCCCCTGATGAACCCCCAGATATATTGATAGAAAAAGAGGAGGGGGAGAAACGCTTCGGGATAGAGGAATGAAGAATGAAGATCAGGTTGTATTTTGTCATTTTATATGTGATCTTTTAGGTCTGGGTTTGCATTAATGTACGAATTTGCCAGTGCATATGTAACTGAATATAGAGGTTGAGCATCTAGTGTATACTGGTCACATGGATATAGTCTGGTGATGTGGTTCAGGTTGTATACCGAATATATATATGACCTTTAGCATTGGGTTTGTATTAAAATATGGAGTTTGCTGGTATTTTGTATTCGATTTAGTGGATAAGCATTTAAATATATACTGGTTAATTTGCATTTCCTAACCTTCTGATCAACAAAGAGGGACCCTGCAAGTATAGAGTAGGGCGAGCATTATAGCGTTGGGCCGTCCTTGTCGGGACGATCTCGACTTGATAGGTAGATGTAGTAGTGACTAAAGTACAGTATAGAATTCCGAAAAGGGTCCCTTAGCTATAGTATTAGTAATTTAGATGTCTTCACTATTGGTATCTATAGAGATAGGTTTTAGATTTTAACAGGAAATAATAAAAGTTATATTTTAGAGTTGTGGATTTGCTTAGTCTTCTTCAGTGATTTTTTTGGGGTCATGTTGCCTCACAATTTTTAACAGTGGCTGAGAAGTCATATTTATAATTTTTTTGGGGTTTATGTTGCTGTGAGATACAGCAATACTTATGGTCCTTTGGAACAGAAATGTGGCTTTTTAAGTGGGCCCTTTCTCCCCCACAATTTTTAACAGTGGCTGAGAAGTCTATTTTATTTTTTTGGGGCATGCTGCTTTGAAATGCAGCAATACTACAGGTCCTATTCTAAAAAATGTTGTTTCTAACAGACATTTGTTCTTCACAATTGTCCCAAAAATGGCCCCAAGGGTCATGTTTGAATTTTTGGGGGCATTTTTTTCTGTGACATGCAGCTATATACAGGTCCTATTATAAAAAATGTGTTTCTTTAAAAGACATTTTGTCTTCACAATTGTCGAGAGTGGTCAAGGGTGAGGTGCTGTCGAAACAGGAATAGGTAGGACACGTTAATGGACCATATTGCAAAAGCTTGTTTTTGCAAGATCTTTAACATAGCTATCAATCCCTGTATTGAGAAAACCCCATTTAATTAATTAAAAAAAAGAAAAAAAAAAAGACATGGGGGATTCCATCCTATTTTAAAAAAGTGCTTTCTGTTTAAACTCTAAAAAACTTCATGTACAAAATAGCTGTTATAAAATTCCTTGAATTGTAAAGGGAGGTACAGGAAAATTTGACCAATTAGGTTTTTCGAGGACTGGAGTTGGAGCACGGACAGAGAACAAAGTCAGAGACCTTTTCCCCCGCCTTGATTTTAAATGAGAAAAAGAAAGCCAGGAAAAGGGCCCCTTGGGGTAAAAGAGCTTTACCACATATTTTCCCGGAAGCTCAATTGGTCCCACTTACGGAGGGGGAAGCGCTACCCGGTCTTGACTGTTATGAGGGAAGGCTGGAGTTCCACACTTCCCCTTCCCCCTCTGTTTGCAAGACAGTTTTCATTGCTGCGTATCGGGATTTTAAACCCGCGTGTTAATAGGACGGACGCCACCCGGGGTCTACCCCACCCCCTGTAACTTGGCCCCCGGGGATGCTGTGGGGCACAGGAAGGATGTCAATGTCCAGTTTAAAATAAAAAGGTGGTTGAAAGACTCCCTTTTTTCCCGGGACTTTTTTTTCTGGGGGGCAGAAGGTTTAATGGTATACTGGGTCCAGGAAGGTTTGTCAAGTCCAGTGAAACTAAAAGGGGGTTGAAGATCCCTTTTTCGGCATTTTTTTAAATCTGGGGGTTAAAGCAGGTTTTTGGGGTCATCTGTGCCCCTGGCAGGTATAGTTAATGTCCTTCAACTAAAATGGTGTTTTAAAAAACTTTTTCTGGCACTTTTTATTCTGTGGGTCAACAGGTTTAAGGGCAGTGCGGGCCAGGACGGTTTGCTGTCGTTCAACTAAAATGGTGGGTTTAAAGATCCTTTTTCCCGGATTTTTAATCTGGGGGTCAGACAGGGTTTTAAAGGGCATACTGTGGCCCGGACAGGGACAGTATTTGTCCAGTGAAACTAAAATCTTGGTTTTAAAGATCCTCTTTTTGGATTTTTTAATCTGGGGGGCAGAAGGTTTAATGGTCATACGGGGGTCCAGGACAGGTATAGTCAATGTCCCCGTTCAACTAAAATGGTGGGGAAAGACTCCTTTTTTTCCCGGGCCCTTTTAAATTTGGGTCGACAGGTTTTAAGGGGCAGCTGCGGGGCCACAGGTTTTTTCAAAGTCCCCGTTCAACTAAAATGGTGGTTGAAAAACTCCCTTTTTCCGGCACTTTTTTAAACTGGGGGGAGCAGGGTTTTAAAGGTATACTGCGGTCCAGGAAGTTTGTCCCCGCCAGTTAAATAAAATGGGGGTTTAAAGGGGTCCTTTTTCCTGCACTTTTTAATCGTGGGTCAGCGGTTTAAGGGGCATGCTGCGGGCCGGACAGGGTTTTTTCAAAGTCAGTTTAAAAAAGGGGGTTCAAAGAATACTTTTTTCCCCCACTTTTTTAAACTGTGGGTAATGAGGTTTTTTGGGTCATCTGCGTTCCAGGACAGGGATATCAATGTCCCTTCAAAATAAAATGAGGTTAAAATAAATATGCCCTTTTGGTTTTTTAATTTGGGGATGAAAGGGTTTTGGGTCTTTCTGGGTACAAGACAGGGATAGTGAATGGTGTGTGACTTTTTTCTGTGGCTTTTATAGCCTAAGTGTTGTGCCTAAGATGAAGCAGGTGTCCATTTGACTGTTGTGGCTGTTAATTCCAGCTTCTCCAGTCCTGTTTGGGTGTAAGAATGAAGGTGTTGTTGCTCTCCCATAGACTTTAATGGTCATCAGAGATGATCGACTAGCGACTATCGAAAAACCTTATCGATGGTGGCCGAATATCGACTATCGCCCGAGGTCGATAGCCAATGTAATCGCTCACCAATAGAGATAACGTTATTAGCGGTAAAATCTGTAAAAAAAATTTATTTTTGTGCCAAAATCCGTAAAAAAAAACGTATTTCTGGCGTCAGAAGCAAGATAACTTTATTAGCGGCAAAAAATGTTAAGAAAAGGATTTTAACACCAAAATCCATAAAAAAACGTATTTCTGCTGTCAGAAGCGAGATAATTTTATTAGTGCCAAAATATGTAAAGAAAAGGATTCTAACACCAGAATTCGTAAAAAAACGGATTCTGGCGCCAAAATCCATAAAAAACTTATTTTCAGCGTCAGTAGCGAGATAACTTTATTAGCGCCAAAATATGTTCAGAAAAGGATTTTAGCATCAAAATCTGTAAAAAAAAATACTGATTCTGATGCCAAAATCTGTAAAAAATGTATTTTTAGCGAAAAAAATATGAATTGCGCAAAAATCGTTAGTGACAAAAGCATGATCATTTTATTACAAAAGGTACAAAAAAGGACACATAAGACACTTGTATGCACATTTGATAAGGATTAACCTTTGTTACCAACCATTATAGGTGTAACTTGGGTCTCTGGGAGGGTTTTCATTGAAAAATCGCGGCAAAAAACGCCGCAAAAATGCGGCAAAAAACGTGCCAAAAGACGTCCGGCGCTTTACATAGACTCCTGTAGTAAATTTTCTGCCCGGCTCTGGCGTTTTTTAGAGCATGTTGCAAAATACGACCAGTGAAAAAAACGAGCAGAAAAAAGAAGCTGAGTGTAGACAGCAGGACGTTTTTACAATAGGGTCTATTGAAGATGATTACAGTCGTTTTTCCAGCGTTTTTAGAAAACGAAAAACGCTGAAAAAACAGACGTTTTTCTGTGCAATGTAGACATAGCCTAACACTTAGATTATCTGATGCTCAGTAACTATTTTTTTTTTCAGTCCCGAGGAGCATGGAAGGAAAATGGATTTCAAATCAGCTGATGGCACAACTCCCAAGCCTGTGAACACAGATTTCCCATTGAAATCATATTTTATAATCTGCCGAGCCAGCTCAAATTTCCAAAATGCGCATCAGCTCATTAGGCTAATTAGTCATCTCTGATTGGCTGGTGATATTATGGAAAGTAACGGCCCAGGCATATTTATTTATCCCTGTCCTCAGACTGACTTATTTTAAAATGAAATGGGAATTGACCAGATGGAGATTCAATATTCATTTAAAGCTTCAGGGCCTGTGAAATCTCCGACTTAGTGATAACCTCTGATCCCAATAAGAGTTAAGATTTTTATGACCTAAACTTATGACTGATTGTGTACATCTAATTGACTAGAGGGAAATATTTTATATTAAACCTCATATATATTACATATTTTTATGATAGTTATAAATAGAGATCGGCGAATCGATTCTAACGAAGTGGAATTCGTTTAGATTTCAGGAAAACTTCGGTTCTGAACGAAGTCGAAGTTTGGGGTACTTCGGGTGAACGAAGTGTGCTTTTGATTGATAAAATGGCTGCGAGCACATGGCGTTACATGGGGCAAAGCACTCTGGGAGGAAGAAGGGCATAGCCTGCATGACATGTGCAGAGATGAGCCAATCAGAGACCGGCGGGATTCTGTGACGTCACCGCACTATATAAGTCCGGTGCGACGCTGGGAGCTCATACCGCTCTCACTGTACTGATCAGGAAGGTGCTGCCGCGGCTGATTGTTGCTGAAGAACTGATTTTTATACAGCGATTTTTGTGGGGTGTCTCAGCTTGTCTCAGAGACTGCTTCTCTTAATGTTTAATTTCTGATTTTTTGGTGTATTGGATCTGAAGTCCAGTACATGTATATGTTAATGCTATCTGCTCACAGCACATTGAATATCCAAGGGGCATCTAAGCCAGTTCCTGTTGTATTCATTTAAAGAAACATCGTTTTTATAATACAAATACCACTTCATTTTTGGCTGCTCAATTCTTTTGTGCAATTTACATCCAGGGGTTAATTAAGCGTTGTTCTGCTGCTGTTGTGACTCCAAGAAACCGTCTTTTTCACCGCCAAAAAATATAATTTTCCTGTAGCATAATTCACAAACGAAGGTTAATTACAATTTTTTCTCTTGTTGTGTTTGTGTAGAAAAAACGCAATTTAATACGTACACAGCTATTAGTTTCCCGGGCTCAATTCTTTTGCGCAAAATTTTTATCCGGGGTTAATTAAGGTTGCTCTTCAGTTTTTACCAGTAAAAGAAACTTTGTTTTTTACTGCCACAAAAGAAATTTGTAGATAAATTTTATCCGAAGGTTTAAAATTAAACCTTTTGTCTTTTTTATTTGTAAAATATACAAGTTTTTTTTAAAGGCCATACAAGTAATTTTTCCTGCCCCTTTGGGGCGAATTTATATAAGGGGTTTCCCAAGTTCTTAGTGGGTTTATTTGGGGTAAAACAGGGGGGTGTATTTATTTTTAAAACGATATCTTCATCAAAAAAGTGTCTGTACATTTTAAAAAACAGTATGTCAGACAGAGAGGGGGGCAGGCTCTTACCTGCGGGGGCAGGGCCAAAATTCCGTAGCAGGTCGCAAAGCACAGCAAGGGGAAGTCCGCAGGGGTCCTCGGTGGGCCCAACTGCCGCTGTCATCTAGCGGCCGTTTTTATGTACAACCCCAATGGTTCTTGATTGGTTGACTAGGTCATCAATTCCTCCCAAGACATCTGACAACCCCACCAGAGTCTTTGGGAAAGTCGACACAAACCCCTTTGTTGGCATGGCCCGGGAGCGGGTCAGCGGCCCTCACCGTCCTCAACCCGCCTCTGTCCCATCCATTTTCCCCAGCCAGGATCTATAGTGGGCTGGGCTAGTGCCACAATTGCTGGGTCTAAAACACCGGGCTCGGGGCCCCTTTTGTTTTTCGGTAGGGCTGGGTGCCAGACATTTTTTCAGCCTCATTGGAATGGGGATGTTTTTTTACAGAGAAAAACCTTCTGTTCTGTCACTAATTTTTTGACATCCCACACAGACCCGCCCATCTCCAGCATACTGTACGAAAAAATCCCAATGAAAATTTACTTTTTCAAAACTTCTCCCCTTCATTTGACAATACCCCAAACGTCCCCAAAAAACTACCCCTACACATGGAAAAAAATTACCAGAAAAGGGGGATTGTTACAAAAACCCCCCTACAAAAAAGAGGCCCCCCAAACTATTACTATAAGGCTCAAATAATCCTGCAGACCCTGACCGAACCAACCCCCCCATGTGATTCAGTTTTAAAGGTTCGATTACATTTCCACCGCCATCAGTGACCATGTAGGGGCAGAAATATTGTATGTGCGCTCTGCAGAAATATAAGTGATTGCACTGCAGTTACATTTTGGCCCGGAACCTTTTTGACAGCTATTCACCTTTTTTTTTTCCCCTCGGTTACCCCTTTTATATGGCCCCGGAAAATGCCTAGGAATTTGGAACCCAAATTTTGCCTAAATTTGCAATCCTTAATTTTGGTAAGCCCGTCCAGAGGTTAAGGGGGAAACAAAACAGTATATGGGGGCCCCCAGGCGGATATGGGGCCACAGGCAGGATATAGGGGAAGGCAGTATAAGGGGCCCCGGCGGGATATGGGGGGCCCAGGCAGCTTTTGGGGAAAGGCAGGAAAATGGGGGCCACAGGCAGTATGGGGGCCAAGGGGGATTTGGGGGCCCAGGGAGGGTATGGGGGCCACGGCAAAAGGGGACAAATTAGGGGGCCCCAGGCGAGGGGGATGGGGGGGGGGGCCCGGGGGGAGGGGGGGCCACAGGCAGGCTTATAGGGGAAAAGAAGCTTGGGGGCCCCAGCAGGGATTGGGGGCCTGGGAGTATTTGGGGGGCCCCAGGCAGGGATAGGGGGGGCCCAGGAGGGTAAAAAGGGGGCCAAGGCAGGCATTATAGGGGGACAGGCGATATGGGGGCCCCAAGAGGGATATGGGTTCAAGGGGAGGGGGTATGAGGGCCATAGACTTTTATGGGGGTACAGGAGGGATATGTGGCCAAGGAGGGATTATAGGGGCACAGGGAGTTATGGGGGCCACGGGAGGGATATGGGGCCACAGACAGGCATTTAGGGGAAAAAGACAGCATTGGGGGCCACAGGCAGGGATATGGGGGCCCTAGGCAGTTTAAAAGGGGGGCCCCAGGCAGGGTTTTGGGGGCCCCCAAAGGGAGGGGATGGGGGGGCCCCAGGCAAGGGATATGAGGGCCACAGGAAAAATATTGGGGGGAAGGCAGGGGGTATGGGGCAAGGCGATATGGGGGCCACAGGAAGGTATAAAAAGGGGCCAGGAGGGGTATGGGGGCCCCGGCAGGCAATAGGGGGACGGCAGGATATGGGGGCACAGCGGGATAAGGGGGCCATAGGCGTATTTGGGCCCAAAAGGGGTATATGGGGGGCCCCGGCAGGGATATGGGGCCACAGGCACTTATAGTGGCAAGGCAGATATGGGGGCCACGCAGGGATATGGGGCCAAGGCGCGATATGGGGGGCCACAGGGAGGGATATGGGGGCCGGCATTATGGGGGGCCCCAGCGGGTTATGGGGGCCATAGGAGTATATGGGGGCCCCAGGCAGGGGTATGGGGGCCACGGCAGTATTGGGGGCCACAGGGGGATTGGGGGCCCAGGCAGGCTTTTGGGGCACAGGCGATATGGGGGTACAGCAGGGGATTGGGGGGACAGGGGGGGTTATGGGGGGGGCCAAGGGAGGGATTGGGGGGCCCCGGCCCGGCATTAAAGGGGAAAGGGGGGGTATGGGGTCACAGGAGGCATTTTAGGGGCACAGGAGGGGTTTAAGGGGGACAGGGGTATATAGGGGGACTGAGGCAGGTAAACCTAATAAAAACAACAGTAATACTCCTTAACTCCCCCAGCGAGCCCCTGCTCCCCCTTCCCCCCCCCGCGCTCCTCCGGCGCTCCCGGGCGCAGGCCCATGACGGTGTGCGCCCGGGGAAAGGCGCGTCGCGATGGTGATGTCATCGCGCGTGCCCCGAGGCGCACGGGGGGCCCCGGGGTCCCCCCCAAAAGCTGGAGGGAACCCGGCGGCCCCGCGGTGTCGGGGCTGGGGTCCGACACTGTTGCGGGGTAGGGGCGCTCGCTCTTGCCCCCCAGAAACCCTCGTGTGTGTGCGTCCCGGGGAGCAATGTAGCTGCGGCCCGTCGGTGCTTCAGGCCCAGGCAGAGGCCTGGACCCGGGAGACTCGGGGACAGGGGTTTTATTTTGGGGCCCAGCCCCCAATAAAAACAGGGCCCCGAGCCCTGCTTGGCAGCGAAGAAATGGGGCCCAAATCCCCCGTTCTTTCAGTAGGCAGAAAGTATAATGTTAGAGTGGGTGGGAGGGATGTTTGAGGGGTCACCTCTGCATACCAAACCGGGGATGGGACGCGTGACGATTGAAAACAAATGATGTGTGTGCCCCACCCCCTTGGGGTCGGGTGAGGCAAGGGTTCATCATGTCAGGGGAAAAGAGGGGGTCAGCATGGGTCAGGCAGCGGCGCAGCAGCTGGGCTGGGTCGGAGTCAGCGGGGTAGCAGCAGTGTGAGGTCGGAGCCCAAAGGGGCCCGGGGGAAAATCCCGCTTCAGGGCCAACAAAGAAGCGGCAAGGGGTCACAGGCGCGCGGCATAGTCATCAGTGCGGGACGTTTGGGGGTAAAATCCGATACTCGGCGGGGGTGGCAGTTCTTTGCTAAGACACCGGAGGGCCGAATATGGGTATAGTAGAATTGTAAGCAGAAAGTGAACGTGGCAGGGACTAACGTTGGCACCCGGCCTGGGGAAAAACATGCAGCGTCACCCCTCCGGTGGCCCGGGAGAAAAAATTGGTGATTTGGGTGGGTCCATCCCCCAGCAACGCAGCACGGGCCGCCCTTTTGGCACCACCCTTTGCAGCAGTCAAGGCTCCACCCCCTTTGCAAAAGAGAGCTTTTTCTTTGATTTTCCGGTCCAGTGTCCGTCCTCGCTACTCAGGGGCCCCAGCAGCGTTACAGGGACTGAAAAGGACAACAGTATGGCCCAACCCATCCTGGGTGCAGCACTACCGTGCTCCTGTAAATTGTTGGTACTGCAGCCCCCCCTTCCAAATGGTGGACTCTGCACCTTTCGGAAAACAAAGGGGCTTTTGCCGAGCCGAGAGGGAGAGCTCCACCGTCATCGCCGGGACTACGGGTGATAACGTTTTCCCCTGTTCAGCCTGGAAAGATGCTAAAAAAAATTTTTGGGGCAGGGGAAAGGGGAAATGGCAACTACATTCTGGCCACATGACCCGGGGGACTAATGGAGGAGGGGAGGCATTGGAGGAAGCTTTGTCAGTGAAATGAGTGGATTTTTACCCAGGTGACAAAAGGAGGGCAGGGCACGGAGGGGGTGGATGGAGGAGGAAGCGAGGAAATTCCCCCCAAAGCCCCGGGGCATATACAGGGGAAATGGGGGGCAGGGACCCCCTCGGATCACTTGAAATGGCCGGCGCTGCTTATTTCCCGGGCTAGTGAAGAAAATAGTCAGCATCCGGAGAGGGTTACTTCGGGGCTCTCCACCCTTTGGACCCTCGTACCGGTCCAAAATGGGAGCCTTTTTCCCCGCTATTTGAGGGGGAGACAAATAAAATACTATAGGGAAATCCCCAAAATTCAGTGGCCGTCCCTAGTGGGGCATCGTCCTCCCCTTTAAGGGTTTCCGCTGGGGGTTCCCCAGCGCTCAAGTTAAATGCCGCGGGTGTGGGGGAAGGTGGGGGGGGAGAAACGTCCCCGCTCATCGCGTAACCTAGTTGGAGTCACTGATGAGCAGCTTCTTTACCCGCTGTGAGGGGGTAGTCACCGCAGCGCGCGGGCCCGGAGCGTCCCTGAAAACCCAAAAGCGGTGGCCCCTTTTGGCGCACTCCCCCCCGTTGAAATCCCCTGGGACACTGGGGACCAAAAATGGATGTGTCCGGGAACTTGTGAGTTTGCAGTGAGAAGCTTTCCCCCCGGCCCCCGTGTGTGGCAAATAAGGGGGTGTTTTTTGGAGGGGGGCATCGTTACCCCCGGGAACCCCCTTGTCCATGGGGGAAATTGGAACGACTGACCTTTGTCAAGTTGAATCGCGTGGGTCGGCCGATTTCCCACACCAATGTCTTAGGCTCAGACTACATAGCCAGCCCTCACCTCGCCTCAGTTGGGTTCAAACACCCCCTCGCCCTATTCTGATTCCGCCACCCCCCCGATGCCACACTTTGCTGCCGTTTTTCCATCGAAACATTTTTTTCCCGGGGGCTGGGTTTTTTGCCCCCCACCACCCCACTCTTCATTGTGCCATCTATGAAACCCCGTGTGCTGTGGCTGCTGCCTGCCCCCCACACTTTATTGTTTCCCCCCCCTGTGGGCCTACCCTTTTTGCCCTCCAGAATGCATTGTGCCCCTGTCGACCTCATGCTGTGCTGGTGCTCCGTGACCTACACACGTGTCATTGTGCCCTGTTGACCTCATGCTGCTGCTGTGGCTGCTGCTGGACCTACACACTGTGTCATTTTTCACGTTAATCATGCGCGCCGTGCCCCACACTGTGTCATTGTGCCACTGTCTGACCTCATGCTGCTGTTGTGGCTGTTGCCGTGACCTACACACTGTGTCATTGTGCCACTGTCTGACCTCATGCTGCTGCTGCCGTGACCTACACACTGTGTTATTGTGCCACTGTCTGACCTCACGCTGCTGCTGTGGCTGCTGCCGTGACATACACACTGTGTCATTGTGCCACTGTCTGACCTCATGCTGCTGCTGTGGCTGCTGCTGTGACCTACACACTGTGTCATTGTGCCACTGTCTGACCTCATACTGATGCTGTGGCTGCTGCCGTGACCAACACACTTTGTCATTGTGCCACTGTCTGACCTCATGCTGGTGCCGTGGCTGCTGCCGTGACCTACACACTGTGTCATTGTGCCACTGACTGACCTCATGCTGCTTCTGTGGCTGCTGCTGTGACCTACACACTGTGTCATTGTGCCATGTCTGACCTCATGCTGCTACGTGACCTACACACTGTGTCATTGGCCACTGTCTGACCTCATGCTGCTGCTGTGGCTGCTGCCGTGACCTACACACTGTGGCATTGTGCCACTGTCTGACCTCATGCTGCTGCTGTGGCTGCTGCCGAGACCTACACACTGTGTCATTGTGCCACTGCCTGATCTCATGCTGCTGCTGCCGTGACCTACACACTCTGTCATTGTGCAACTGTCTGACCTCTATGCGCTGCTGTGCTGCGCCATGACCTACACACTGTGTCATTGTGCCACTGTCTGACCTCATGCTGCTGCTGTGGCTGCTGCCGTGACCTACCCACTGTGTCATTGTGCCACTGTCTGACCTCATGCTGCTGCTGTGGCTGCTGCCGTGACCTACCCACTGTGTCATTGTGCCACTGTCTGACCTCATGCTGCTGCTGTGGCTGCTGCCGTGACCTACACACTGTGTCATTGTGCCACTCTCTGCCCTCATGCTGCTGCTGTGGCTCTCCCGGACCTACACACGGTATTGCCCCACTCTTGGGCCTATCCTGTTTTTTGCCCCCTCCAGAATGTCATTGTGCCACTCTCTGACCTCATGCGTTTGGGGCTGCTGCCGTGACCCCCCAACTCTGCACTGATGTTCCCCCACCAACCCTCAGTTTGTTTTTTTCCAGCTTACGGCATACTTTATCAGGCTACATTCCCCTTCAGTTTTTTGGTCATTTTCCCCTCTTAAGCCCAGGGAATTTTAAAGTAACGATTCTAAACGGGGCAGTCATTGCGTGATACTAAAACACAACTTTGTATAAAGGGCCCAAAACCCAAGGCCCCCTTCTCATTTAAGCTTTGCACAACGTTCTACAGCCCCCTGCGGGCTTGGCACCCGGAAATAGCTGTTTTTTAAAACGTGATTCATGCCGAAGAAATTTCGGAAAAAAGTTTTTTTTTCCCAAAAATTTCGGCGAAGTGAACGAAACAAATTTTTTTGGGAAATTCCCCCACCCTAGTTATAAAAAAAATGTTTTTAAATAATACTCACTGCTCTGCTCATTTTCCTCACCTGTAGTATATATGGGTTTGAATGCTACACAGCTTCTTAGTTAGTCTACTAGTGTTTTCACCTTTTTTCCATGATAGCTTAGGCCTTATTCATATGTTACTTAAATAATAATTTTTAATAATAATGTTTAATAATATGAATGAAAATAGTTTTTCACATTTTTATTCATTTATTTTTTAAAAGCAAAAGTGGCAAAATTTGTGATTGTGTCCCTTTTCCATCACAGATGTTTATACATAGGTGAGATAAAGTCTTAGGATCATCAGGGGTGGGGCTAAAAGTAGCAGTTTGGCTGCTAGTATTATACTTAATAAACATTTTTATTCTTTTTTTGTGTATGTGTTTGTTTTTTTAATTATTTTATTTTATATATAGTACCCCTCATAAGTTCAGAAAAAGACATTGGGGAACATTTTTTTCCCTGTAACTGGGGCTGATATATTGGCCCTAGTTACAGGTGAAATCAAGGGGAAATACATTCCTGTAAAACGCAGAGCGATCTGGTGTGTTAAAGAGCCCCGGAATTCACATGACCATCGGTGCAGCGATGCAGGAAGCATTCATTGCCTTTTACAGTGGAGCTACCACCCCCGGGACAAATGACTCTTCACTCACACAGCTGCACAATTATTGTACAGCTGCGATCTTAGCAGGGATGTTCCAAAAGGGTTTGTGCACATTTAAAACGCACCCAACTTTTGGGGGCATGTATGAAGGAAGGCGCGTCAAAGTGAATTGTCAAGTCTAATTTTTAGCGTAAATGCGCCTGATGTATGAAAGTGGTTTTTGTGCGTTCATAAATGGTGTGTAAAGTTACATGTATTAAAGTTATAGAAGGGGCTGAAAATAAGAGAAAAAATTTAAATCATTTCTTTTGAATAGAAACTATGGTACTCATCCTGTTGGAGGACCACGGGGTTTCAGCAATTAATTGTCTGTCCTGGCTCTTGCGTATGTAGAATAAAGGGTAAGCAGCAAAAAAAATTTGAAATTTCATGTAGTAAAAGTTTAAAAATAGAATATTTTAATCAGGGGGTTTTCATGAAAAATTATTTAAGATTCATGAATTTTAAATACATTTTATAGGAGATATTTCTATATTTTGGGGATTTATATATTCATTTTAATTATATGATCACATTTTTCTTAATTTAACCCCTTTCCGACTTTGGGGCGGCTACGTCCTAGCGGGAAGTGACTTCCCCAAAATGGCCTATGCAACGCCCGGGCAAATCGCCGGGGTTTGCGGGACCGCGCGCGATCGCGCATGGAACCAGGGGAAAATTTTTCCTCTGGCTTCATGCCTCATCCCCCCCCGGGAGTGAGCCCCCGGCCCGGTAAAAAAACGCTCATTACCGCAGTTATCCCCGAATAATGAAGGCCACCAGGAGGATACTCCCCTGCCTACGATCGGCGGGGCAAGCGGCAGAATCCGCTGGGGCCCGTCTCCAGGATTCCCGGAAGCTTTCTGAAAGCATCCGGGTAGTTTGGTGACGTCACCACCCCACAATGCATTTGTGGGAAGGGTTCACTAGTTGCCATGGGACCGGCACGCAGTACCTGGCACAGATGCCTCTTTCAAACAGAAAATCTAACGTTGCTTTTCCCAGTGGGTTTTTGCTTTTTACAAACCCCCACTGGGGATTAAAAAAATTTGAAAAAAGAAAAAAAAGTAAAACACGAACACAAAAAAAAAAATTTAAAACATGCCCCTCCCCTTTTTTCCCCCCTTTACAAACCCAACCCCCCCAAAAAAGATCAAAAAAAAATAAAGTACCCTATTTGGTTCCCCAAAAAATGCGAAACCCGGCCTACCCATAAATCTGTCAGTTAATTAACCCACGGTGAACCCCGTAAAAAACAAAAAAAAAAAAACAGTCACAGAATTGCGATTTTTGTCATTCTGAGCAAAAAAAAGGAAAAAAACGTCAAAAACTCTTAAAACCCAAAGTTGTCCAATTAAAACTCAGTTACCCCCGAAAAAAAAAAGTTTTTACACGCTTGTATACGGAAAAAAAAAAAATTTTGGGCTCTCAGAAAACCCGATGCATAAATATTTTTAACACAATAAAAAACTTTTGTTTTTTTAAAAGTGTTCCAAATTAAAAAAACACTATAAAAAATAGGGTATCCCGTAATCAAATCGACCCAAGGTAAGCTAACTGGCTGGATACTGCCGGTGAGCGCTGTTAAAATAAAAATAAAAAACACTACTAGGGGTTTCAGATTTTCTTTACCCTGCCTTCCAAAAAAAAGATTTAAAAATGATCAAAAAGCTTGCCCCCCAAAAATGATTCCAATAAAAACGTCAACTCATCCCCAAAAAACAAGCCCCTACACAGCTCCGTACACAGAAAAAAAAAAAGTTATGGCTTTCAAACTATGGCGATGCAAAAAAAGTGTTTTTCCTTTTTGAATAAAAGTTTTTTTTTTGTTAAAAAACGTAAAAAAAAAAAAAAAAATCAAATTGGGTATCGCTGTTAAATTTCGAAACCCCGTGATAAAACTAACATGTAAATATACTCACGTGACCCTTTAAAAAATAAAAAATAAAAACAACCGAATGTTGTATTTTTTTCAAAATGCCTCACAAAACCTTAATAAAAATGATTAAAGCGCATATGCCCCCCATATTGGTACTAAAAAAAAATTTTAACTCACCCAAAAAAACAACCCAAATCACCCCGTATACAGAAAACTGAAAAAAGTTTGGGTATCAAACAGGACAACATAAAAACCAAATTTTTTTTAGACCCATTTCTTTTGTTAAAAATTAAAAAAAAAAAATATATAAAATCATTTTTCATTGAATTGTATACCCCCCATATAAAGATATCCTGTCATTTAACGCACGGGGAACCTGTAAAAAATTTAAGCCCAAAAAAAAAATTGGGGGAATTGCTTTTCCCCCCAAATTTTTTTTTCCCAATGCAAAAAAAAAAAATTGGGAACACCGTCAACCCCAAAAGCACAATACACCCTAAAAGGGAAACTATGAGGCTGCGGAATCCAAAAAGGGGGGGGGTCTGAAGTTTCACCCGTTTGGGACTTTGGGGGGGTTTTTTAAAGCGACATGGCCCCAAAAACGCGTTCCAAAAGCCCAAATAACACTCCCTCCCTTATACGCCCGCCAGGCCCAAACAGCATTTCAACCCCCCAAGTAGGGTATTGCCCAACTTGGAAGAAATTGCGAACAAGTTTTGGGGGCCCTTTTTTTCAGATGCCTTTTAAAAAATTAAACATTTTTTAGCAAAATTGCAGATTATTGAAAAAAAAAATTATTTCATTTTTACAGCCCAAATAAAAATATTTTTGAAACCCTGGGGTCGAAAAATACTAAAACCCCTTTAAAAATTCCATAAGGGGTAATTTCCCAAAATGGGGTCCCTTTTTAAGGGGGTTTATTAAGTTTTTGCACCTTAGGGTTCCGCAAAAAATGGCCCTAAATAAAAACGTAATGAAAGAGCCCCAGAGTCCATAGTTTCCCTCCTATTCGGGCTTGTGGTTGAGCAAAAAAAATGCATGGGCCACATATGGGATATCTCGAAAAGCCAGAATCTGGGAAAAACAATATTAAGTTTCATTTCCCTATAATTTCCGATTTTGTGAAATAATTATAAAATTTAAAATCTCAAAAAAAGTGAAATTTTGAAATTTTCCCTTTCCCTTGCTTTAATTCCTGGAAAAAACCTAATGGGTTTTAAAAAACTTCCCAAATCTTTTTTTAATACTTTTTAAGGGGTGTAGTTCTTAGATGAGGTCGTTATGGGGGGATCTAACTACTCAACAAAGCACGTTGAATTTGAGGGTCCCAAAAAAATTTTATATTGCAAATTTCCTTGAAAATTTAAAAAATCTAAAATTTCTAAAACCCCTAATGTCTAAAAAAAAAAAGACATTTAAAAAAAATGATGCCAAACTACAGCAGACATATGGTAGATGCTAGTTATAAACTTTTTTGAGTGGAATATCTATCTGTCTTACATGCAGACTTTTTTTAAGTTTGAAATTGGTACATTTTTCTAATTTTCACGATATTTTTGATATTTTTCACAAATAAACAAGCATTTTTTGGACCAAAAATTTTCTTACTATCTTAAAGCACAATGTGTCACGAGAAAAAAATTTTTAAATTTCATGGATAGGTTAAGGTGTCAAAAAGTTATTCTCACAAAAAGGGACACATGACAGATTTTTAAAATTGGGGGAGCTCTGTCAGAGAGGCCAAAACTGGCTCCGGCGGTAAGGGGTTAAATGATTACATTTTATACAGTTTGATAATTATAATAAATTACTTTTTTATTATTGCACTGGTGTAAGTTGAGAAATATTGGACATTTTTGCCCCTCATAGCAAATCTAGCTTCACTTCAACTCCTCAGTCCCCAGACAGACCACACTAAGATAGGTTTTCCTGTCGGAGCGTAATGCGCTTTTTTGCGACCAATTCATATATGTGTCTAATATTACGAGTGTGGTGCAACACGCCTTCATAACGCCCCCAGAACACCCCTTCATGTTAGGCGCATTACAAAGTGTCGAGTCTTACGAACAATTCGCCTAACACCTACGTTAGGCGCATTAGACATCGTAGCTGGCTCAGGTGCATTGTACGCCAGAGAAAGGATGAAAAACCCTTTCATACATGTCGCCCTTATAGTCAACGAGCAGTTGTCAACTAATCAATTTATGAATATTATAAGGTGCAGAATAAAATCTGTATTGAGGCAATAGATACAGCTAATAAAAATAATAGAGCAGTGAGTTCACAAAGGGTCTGGATAATTTCTAGAGCATAATAATATAACAAGTTATAATGACTAGGATTCTGGAGAAGTGTCGTTGATCCAGGGATTTATTCTGATTGCCAGATTGGATTCGGGAAGGATTTTTTTTCCCTAAAATGAGGACAATTGGCTTCTACCTCATGGGGGTTTATGCCTTCCTCTAGATCAACACTTTAGCAAAATAGGCTAAATTGGATGGACGCCTATCTTTTTTCGGCCTTACAATATATGTAACTATGTAAATAATAATAGTTTGTAATAGGATTGAAAATTGGCTTATGGCTCATACTAATAGTCCCTGGTCATAAAAGTTATAAGCCAAGACCCAGTATTAGGTTAAATTTGATTACATGTATTTAATCATTATATAGATGATGTCTTTTGCACCCCTCCCCGACTCAAAAGACAAGCTGCCCTCCCTTAATCTGGAAAAAAAGTATCCATCTCCATAGACGACATGTCTTCTTTATCATAAGAACTGCGAATCTGGTCAGATCAGGAACAGTTGAGGGCTTCAAAAACGGCTTAGACCATTACTTCGAATGAAGTAATATTAACATTTATGAATGCTGATCCAGTTTTATTATCACTCAAGACCAGGAATGAAATATTTACTTGGCTTATACCTTATACCTTTATGCAGTTACAACTCACCTGTCCTCCCTCCTGCTCGCACAAATATTTAAAGAGACAGTGTGTTAATTACCTGGCCAATTACCTGTGTCCTCCTGTTAATTAAAGGGATTTTGCTACAATCTCATTTTATACCTCCTGTATCCAGCTCTTCAGCTCTATGTGCTCAGAATGGGTCGTGTTTGATTGCTTTGAATTACATATGTAGTGATCCAACAGGACAACATCATCAGGCCTTTCATCTCTCTATTCAAAACAAGGCCTGTTTATGTATAGAGCTGTGAGTTGTTACAATGTAGCTGAGAGGTAAAGTTTTTTTCCTCACAGCACAAGGGTCCTAAGTTCAAATCCCTGCAGGAACCAAACCTGTGGATTTGTTTTCTCTTTATCAATGCACATACCTGATTGATGTTTCTTTTTTTTGTTTATTTGCACTATTTGACTAATTACTAAGGAGTACAGAGGACAGGTGTAGAATGAGAGCACATGGAGTTTGAACACTCAGTAGCTGCCTGAGAAGAGAGGTGATGTCTGAGCATGTCTGGGCTGGACTGAGGAGCTCTCAGCCCTGGTCGTATTCCCTGGAGATGACCTGTAAACAATGGATCGCTATTGAACCAGCTAAAACAAAAACGGTGCAGAATTTTTAATAATAATGAATGGTGAAAATGTTTATTTTTTAATTTGCAAGCTTCCCACGTCAATTTTACTTTGTGGCAAAACCCCTTTAAGGAACTTCCTGCATCTGTTCCTTGTCAGTTCGTTGATGCCCTCCATAGAACCTGACCTTTGTCCGCTGTGTAGCTGCTGCTATTCTAGTATTGCCTGTGATAACCCTTTGTTATCTGTACGTTTCTGCTGTTAGCTGCCGTTTCACTAGTCTGCTATTAAGTTACTGTTACTTGCTCCTGTACATGAAAGTTACCTGTCTAGGATTTTGTCTCCTGTCTATGGCTACAGCTGCTTTGACCGGTCACCTCTACCCGTACCTAGTGTCTACCCTCCTGCACCTCGGTTGTCACTACGAGTGGCCACATTAGGGGTATCACCTTTGGTGTTCCCCACAGCGAGTCCGTCCGGCCTTGCAGTGGGCTTTGGTGAAGACTAGGGACCCCTTAGACTCTGCTCTCTGGCATGGTCCCTACTATAACCTCTACGCTCGTGGTTATCACAGAGGAGCCACATACTGACACATACTGACACCACTGGTTATTACAATGATTTTGAAATTTCTCTGGATCAATAAGGGGAAACAAAGTCCTAAAATTTCCTATAAAACTCAGTTTTATGTAAATGTAAAATTGATGAATGTGTTTTTATAACATATTGTGTAACTATATAGGTACTACCGGTTTGCACTTTTTTTTTCAGCTTTATCTGCTTGGCTCATTCTATCATTTTTAAAGCACCTGTATTATCAATGACACCGATATAACTAATTCTTACAAAGAGTCTAAAGTAGTCTAAATATCATCTTCTTTCTTATTACAGTTTTATGCTAATTTTTTTTCCCCCCACATGCTCAAATTTCAGCCTGCTAAATTAAAATACATCCTGTTGAAACATTTCTTTCTACTGAAAACGATTTTCCAAAATTTAGCTTAAAGATAAAAAAATGAAAATCAAATAAATAATTGACATGCCAGAAATGTGAATGACCAATAAATGTAGTAAGAAAATATATATTTATAAAGTAGGCTAGAATATATAGTTGTCATAAGTTGTATTAAGCGAACAGTAATAAGTTTTAGTTCGATTAGAACCTTGAACTTTTGTGAGTTCAGTTGAAGTTCATTTAAAAATCGAATTCAAACCCCATTAACGCTAGGGGATGTTCTGGCAAATTTTTATACCTATACAGGAAAAAGAAGTGGAATTACCCCCAAAATAAACTGGTAGTGGAACAACTTAGTGAAGAAAAAATTTTTTTCTCAAGAGTGACAGAAAAAAAATTGAGAGGCAAAAAATAATTCCTTTCAAAGGCTAACTGAAAAGATAGGACACTTTAAGCAGGGGGTTTGAAAAAGGTGCAGGGTAGCAGTGCTATGGGGCCCTACATCCCAAAAGCCCCCTTTTACACAAAGAAAATTTGGAGCGATGTGTTTTACAATTACTGAACCCCCAAAAAGCAAAAATGAAATTTTGGGGGCTGGGGGTATGATTTAGCAAATCCAAGCACCCCCGTATAAATACCCCTTATATGAGAGTTAGGCATTTTGGGGCCTCAAATGTCGCCAAAAAAAACCTTCTGGGTGTGGGAAAGAGCAGCCGAAAACTAAAACCCAAAAAATTGCGGGCTATGTAAAAAAATGCTATCTAACTAAAATCAATTAAGTATTAAGTTTATACCACATTTATCTATCAATCCACCCACATCTGTAAGTACAGAAAGTGGACTGAAAATTTGGGGTTCACAAGGCAATGCGTGAAAATATAAACATGGTATTTTAGAAACCAATTAGACTCTACACCTCACAATGACATTTTGAACTTCTCTTTTCTGCACGATTGAATGTTTACAAAAGGGCCGAAAGCACTGAAAAAGAAAATGGAAAGGGCCTGTCCGAATAGAACTTTACTCGAAAGAACAGTAAAATGTTTGGTTCGGTTCAAAAAATTTTAGAAGTTCTACAAAAAATTAACTTTTCTAAAACATTTTGATCAACCTGGTTTAAAAACATCACATTAATGAAAACAAAAAATCTAGCCTGATAAGACAGGTTTTAACAAAAAATCTAAAAAAAGGGGA
>JAODAL010058860.1:0-21842 GCA_025379985.1 Phyllomedusa bahiana | reverse complement strand
ATTCAGATTTAAGGGGCGGGGCACCTCAATAAACCCCAAAGCTGTGTGGGGGAAAAGTCAAAAAACACGTATCTGTTAGGGTATTGTATAAAAAACAAGAAATTTTTGCCACCTTTCAATTCACCTGTGGTAAACTATAAAATTGCGGTTTCAAATTTAAGTGCAAGGTGGATATATCAAAAGGGGGAAATGGGAAAAATTGAAAATGAAACACCTTTTCTAAAATGAAATACTGATAAAAAAAGGGGTTTTTCCCCCTTAAAAAAGAGACCTAAAGTTACTGGGAAAAATGTTTAATAAAAAATAAAAGTTCGGGTTTTCCCCAAAATACCCGGGGAAATATTTCAAAGAAAAAGTTAATAATAAAGCTATTGCATTTGAAATGTCTACCAAAGTCTTGGTGAACTTTATCCAGTATTTTTATAGAGCTTTTTCTGTGTTCCCCGCGGGGGCCCCCCCCTCCTTTCCCCCCCCCCCGTGACTTTTACAGCAGTAGATGCTCCTTTAAAATTCTCAAATAATACATAAAATCTTCCAATCTCTAATCAAAACTATTTTCCCTAAGGATCACAGCTAATGTAGGGGGTTTCTCGTGAAAAAAATTGGAATTTTGTGGGGCTTTTTGGGAAAAAGAGAGCAAAAAGCCCCTTCTCCCCTTTAAAACGTGAGAGACACTGGGGCGGGAACAGGAAACGCTGTTTTATGTAAAACGAGGTCATGTGATTATTCCGCCAATCGCAAACCATACAAAATCCCATTTCATAAACGTCGCCCCACACACTCACCCTGCTCTATTCTGTAAGCTGTTTTGCTGGCCGCCAAAATGACGGGAAAGCCCCAAAAAATGGCGCAATCTTAATAGATGTTTCAAGTTTTTTAACCAAAAATTACGCATGATTAAAAATTTCGATAAACAAAAAAATTGGGGCCGATTTCAACTTTGTCGATAATAATCCCCCCAACACTTTTCACAATCTTAAAATTGTCACAGTGGAAAAACCCCGGAAAAGGGACAGCAGTAGAATGCTAGGCCGAAAGGGGCAGCAGCAGCAGCAAGCATTGTGGCAGCCCCTAAGGGGTGCCTCTGGCAACCCTTTAAATTTCCCACCCTCCCAACGCGTGTAATGCGGGGCAAAACATAAAACCACACAGAGGGGGGCTTAAGATCATGGTGCACACTCTGCGCTCAAACCGAGTTTTTGGATATTTTTCCGGGAAACCCAATTGACTTCTGGGAAATCTAAAATGGATGAAGGGCCCGAGTTTACTCGGCACTAGTGTTAAAGGAAAATTTTTTCCCTCGCAAAGTGAAAACGGGACTGTTTTTTTGTTGATCGGGAATTTTTTTGATCACGCGATAATTTTTGGTGAAAATCTGCGCATAAACTATTAATATCGCGCCATTTTTTTGGGGGTTTCCCCCTTTATTTTGGGGGGCCACAAATCAGCTTAGAGAATAGAGCAGGGTTTAATGGGTGGGGCGATGTCATGACTGGGGGAAGTGTATGGTTTTTTTTTGGCTGGGGAAAAATTTAAATGACCTTTTTTTAAAAGAACAGCCCTTTCCCGTTTTTAGCCTCAGTGTGTGGGAGGGGTTTTCATAGAGCAGGACGTGTGCTAGGTTCCCCTCAAAAACCGCTCAGCCCAAACAGTTTTTCTTTTTTCACACAACAATATGCCCTTTTTTCTTTAACATTAGAACATAGGTAGATTAGGAAAATTTTAGTTTTTTGTTACTTTTTGGCTTTAGGGAATTTTTTAAAGAAAACATCTTGCGCCCGTTTCAGCCCTGGTGGGGGGGGGGGGGTGCGGGCGAACCAACAGACAGGTGGCCCGGCTTTTTAAAGGGGAGTGGATATTGTGTAGTCCAGACTCTGCTTTTAAACCCCACATTGAAAGGATTTTTTTTTAACGGGTTTTTTTTGGGCCCCCTTTTTTGGTGAAAAAATTTTTTTTGAAATTTTTTGCCACCTGTAAAATTTTAAAATTTGGATTTCAGGGCTTTTCTAGTAACGGGAGGTTTTTAAAAAAATCACCTTTAATTTTCTTTTTACAAGATTTAATTAGGGTTTTTTTTTACTTTGGCGGGAGCTCAGTTTTGTTTAAAAAAACCCCCTTTGTAGTACAAAAGGAACAGAACTTTTTTTAGTACCCACGGTGTATTTTTAGGGGCAAAAATCACGTTTTATTATCCTACACAAAATTTTAAATTTGGTTTTTTTTCCCCTTTTTCGCAGACCATTTTTTTTAAAAGACCCATCTTGTAAGGAAATTTCCATACAGAAATTTGTATAAATTTGGGGTTGTATTTTAGGTGCAAAAACCACCCATTATTTTTCGGTACACAAATTTTAAATTTCGTTTTTTCACTTTTTGGGGCCCGCTCAGTTTTGTTCAAAGACCCACTTTGGGACTTTCAAAAGGAAACAAAAACTTTTCTAGTCACCACAGGTGTATTTAAAAGGTACAAAAACCCCCGTTTTTTTTATCCGACACAATTTTTAAATTTGGGTTTTTTTCACTTTTGGGGAGGCCATTTTTTTTTAAAAGAACCCCTCTTGTACGGGTATTAAACCCTACAGAAATTTGCTAGTAATTGGGGTTGTAAATTTATAGGGGCAAAAACCACCCATTTTTATCAGTAAAAACGGATTTAATTACGTGTTTTCACTTTGGCCCAAACTAAACTTTTTTTCCCAAAACCCACTTTGTAAATTACAAAAGGATCAAACTTTTTTTTTGTCACCGGGAGGTGTATTTCATAGGTTTTAAAAAACAAATTTTTATTATCAATACACAATTTCATTAGTGTTTTTCACTTTGGGGCAGCCCAGTTTTGTTTAAAGACCCAACTTGTACTTTATATTCCAACAAGGGAAATTTTCTAGTAGTTTTCGGTGTATTTAAAAGGTGCAAAAAAACCCCCTATTTTATCATAAAACAATTTAATTTTAAAAGGTTTTTTACTTTTTGGGGGCCCCTTTAGTTTTGTTTTAAAGACCCAAATTTTTTAAATTACCCAAAAGGTTCAGAACTTTTTAGTCACCCCAGGTTTATTTTTATAGGTGCAAAAAAAAACGTTTTTTTATCCATACAAAAATTTTAAATTTGGTTTTTTTCCTTTGGCGCAGGCCATTTTTTTTTAAAAACCCATTGTTAGGTAATTACCATACAGAAAAATTTTCTAAATAATTGCCGGTTTTATTTTATAGGGCAAAAACCCAAACCTTAAATTTTTTCAGTAACCCCAATTTATTTTTGGGGTTTTTTTTACTTTTGGGACAAAACTCAGTTTTGGGTTTAAAGACCCCCCTTTGTATGTACAATAGGTTTCAGAACTTTTTTGTCACCAAAGGTTTTAAATTTTTAGGTGGGAAAAGCCCCGTTTTTTTACCCCTACACAAATTTTATTATGTTTTTCTCAAATTTGGCGCAGCCCAGTTTTGTTGAAAGAAACCCCTCTTGTACTTATAAACCAAAACAGAAATTTGTAGTAATTGGGGTTGAATTTCTTTTTTGCAAAAAACCAAAATATTATTATCATTAAAACCCAAAATTTTAATTTTGTTTTTTTTTCCTTTTGGGGGCAGCCAAGTTTTTTTTCCCAAAAACCCACTTTTTACTTACAAAAAGGATACCCGAACTCTTTAGCACCGCAGGGGTATTTCATAGGGGCAAAAAAAAAAAGGGTTTTTTTATCCGTACACAATTTAAAAATTTGGGTTTTTTTCACTTTGGCGAAAGGGAAAAATTTTTTTTAAAGGGCCCTCTTTTATTTTTATTACCATACAGAAAGGGGCATAATTTTGGGGTTGTATTTCATAGGTCAAAACCCCTTTTATTACCCGTCACAAAATTTTAATTTCGGGTTTTTTCACTTTGGCGCAGCCCATTTTTTTTTGAAAGGGCCCATCTTTTTATTATTTACCCTACAGGAAAATTTTTCTTTTTAGTCTGCAGGTTTTATTTCATAGGTGCAAAAAACCCCCCTTTTATGATCCTTATACATTTCAAATGGGTGTTTTTTTTTATTTTGGGGCGGCCCAGTTTTGTTCATAGAGCCCCCTTGTCCCTTTAAAATTTTTAAAACAAAATGTTGTAGTTTACTGTTGGTGTATTTTTATTGGTGCAAAAACCTTTCATTGCACGTGGGCGGGCCCTTGGTTTTTTTTTAAAAAAGCCCCATTTTACGACAATTCTGATAGAAACAAATTTTTTAGCAACTTTTTCTCGTTTGTTTATTGCTGTAAAAAAAGCAATTTTTCCTCCGGTAACTTTGGAAAAGTTTTATTGCGTGTTGAATCTCAGTTTTTGGGGCGATAGCGCACTTGTCTGATTGTTTTTGAAAAATATTTTAATTTTTTAGTCCTACTGGGGGAGTTGTAAAACCCCCGGGATGAAGGAGAACACTGTTTTTTTTTGTCTTACGGTTCTTCCACCCCGACCCCATTTCACAGGGATTTTGCTTTGAAACATTTCAAAATTTTAAATCCTAGTTGGCTTAGGAAATTAGAGGGGTTTAAAAATAGCTGTGAAATTTTTCCGGGGGCTTTTTAAAAAGGGCTGTCAAAAACTTTCCATTCTTTCAAAAAATTTTTTATCTTTCTGAACTTTAGTGAAAAAGCAGGGGATAAGCGAGCAAAGAGGGGTGTGGACATGGTGGTAGAGGGATAGAGAAGGGGCTCCTTCCAGGCTGCGACAAAAACGCATTTCCATCGAATCACGGTTGCAAGGGGCCTTTAGGGGCCCGTCACGCTGGGTCAAAGGGGGTGTGGAAAATTTAGTAACAAACAGCGTGCCAATCGTTCTTCAGTGAATTTTTTGCCCCCCTGCATCCAGCCCCTTTTTACCCCCTGGCCTCCCAGTCCAAAGGCCACAAATTTCGTCATCAAGCACATCAGATCCGTCCCAAAAAGAAGCTAAGGCAGCCCAAAAGGGGCAAAATGTGTACCCAACACTGTGGATAAATCCCCCTTTTCTGAAAACCTCTTTTATGCAAAATTTCGGTTGGGGTCGAAGGGATGTTAAAAAAATCAAGAAGGGAAAGAGGATGATTTTGTTGCTCTGGCCCCCCTTAATGATGCCATAGGGAAAGGGGAAGGAAGCCGGTCCCAAATTTGGGAAAAACCCCCCCGGGGGTCAGCAACACCCTTTCAGTGCCTCTTTTCTTTGTTTCCCGGTAGCTCCTGGGTGCAGAATGTTTAGGACGACGAAGTCACCGTTTTTTGATGGGGAAAACCCTTTTCGGATCCCAAAATTTGGCTCTTCAGCAAAATTTTTCCCCTTTTGAGTCTTTATCACTGGAAAGAGGAGGGAAAAACGATGGGGGGATTTTAGTACGGGTTTCCCCCCTAAAAAGGGAAAAGGGCGGGGCACAGAATCCCCGAATGATTCCATCAGCCCCGATCAGCGGAAAACACCGGTCCTCCTTATCGCCCCTCGAAAAGGTCCAGGAAACCTCTCAAAACCTGGGTTTTTTTTCGGGCAAGCCCCTGATTTACCTGTAAATTTTTAAAATGCCCCCTTTGCAATAAACGCAAACCGTAGAGGCAAGAAACTTTTGTGTTTAACCCCCCCAAAAATTTTCCCGTCACATGCAGCGAATTTCATGAGTTAAAATGGAGGCAAAAACTTGGCCCAAAAAAAAGGGCCCCCCCGATGCCAGGCTTCCAAAACCCCTGTTTACACCCTCTTTTCCACCTCATCCTCCCCCGCCACCACCAAGCGTTTTCCCCAGCCCCCAAAGGGCTCTTAAAAGTCATGAAACAGGAAACCCGCCTCCGTAAAGCCTCCACCGTTTGCCCGAGTACCACCAGCACCACCGAGACCCCCTCCTAAAAACCCTTCCCTTCCCCCCAGTTTGAAGACCTGCACGCCGTACAGCGGCCCCGTCTAGAAAAACCCGCCTTTTGTTTTCCAGGGTTTTGGGAAACAGAAGAAAAACCTTTTAACCCCCAAAACCCCCCAAAGCCAAAAGCCCGAAAAGTCGGCTTTTCCCAGGCTTTTGGCTTTGGAAAAGTTGCCTTTCCATCTGGTGGACACAGATGGGGTCCGCCACGTCATGGCCCTCGCCTCCCCCCAATACCAGATGCCGAGCAGACATTTCTATTCCAGACAAGCCGTCCCTGCCCTGGCCAGCCACATGTCATCTAAAATTTCAAGTGCGTTGTCTGCATCTTTGTCTGGAAAAGTCCATCTGACCACCGATACATGGACTAGTAAGCACGGCCAAGGCCGCTATATCTCTGTGACAGCTCACTGGGTGAGCTGGGTGGATGTCTCTGGGGGTGACGGTGGCTCTCAGGCTCGGCGCACGCTCTTCAAAACCGCAGGGATGGTGCAGGGTTCTTTTACCCAAGGTCCTCTGGTGGCATTACGTGCCCAGAGAAACCAGGCCGTGTTGAAATTAATCTGTCTTGGAGACCGTCCACACACAGGTCAGGAGCTGTGGACGGCTCTCCGCAACGAGACTGAGCGCTGGCTGGGTGACAAGAACCTTGTACCAGGCAAGGTGGTGTGCGATAACGTTCAAAATCTGCTGGTCGCCCTTCAGATCGGTAGGCTGGAGCACATCCCTTGCCTGGACACGTCATGAACCTTGTCGTCCAGAAATTTCAAAAAGCGCAAACCCGGGTCGGACTGCCTGCTGCGGAAGCTCAAGGTCTGAATTCGCACTTCCGCCGTTCGCACCCTGCTTCGTCCCGCCTGGCTGCTTTGCAGCATCAGCTGGGCCTCCCCGTCAACCATCTCATTGTTGACGTGGTAACACGCTGGAATTCCACCCTCCATATGCTCCAGCGATTGTGGCAGCACGCAATGCCATTACGCAGTACGAAGTGACACATGGCCTGACAAGCAGAGTTGCGGACGTCAGGGTGTTGAGCCACCGAGAGTGGAGGCAGGTGAAAGATCTCTGCACCATCTTTGCCAGTTTTGAAGAAGCCACCAAAATGGTCAGTGAGGACAATGCCCTTGTCAGCATGAGCATTGTTGTGATCTTAGTTCTGGAACGATCATTGGACACTCTGAAACATCAGATCCCACTAGCGACGGAGGAGGAGACGGACACAGATGCGGACACGGAGCCTTTCTCTCCGTCGAATCCACAAGGCCCGACCGTTTCTCAATTTTATCGGTCTTCATTAGGCAGTGGTTCGGGGTCCAGGGCTAGTGCAAAGCGGCGCCTCAGCTCTCAGGGTGTATCATCTGAGGCAAGTCAGGTTTGTGTTGAAGTTGTGCCGGAGGAAGCGGGGGATGAGGAGGAGGAGGAGGTATTCCTGGACGCCGACGTTACCAACGTCCCTGCCTTGGAAAGAGGTTGGCGCGAATTTGAGGCGGAGGAGGAAGATGAGGACGATCAGTGCCCCTCGACCCAGAGGCTTGGGAAATCAAGGCTCCATCTCTCACATGAGTGCTTGGATGCTCCATTTCCTCCAACATGATCCTCGCATTAAGGCCATCAAAATGAACAACAGTTACTGGGTGGCCACCCTCCTGGATCCCCGGTACAAAACAAAACTCAGCACTTTCCTTCCACCCACCCAAATAGAGAGTAAAATGCAGGAAATGGAGACCTCTGCTTCACATTCTTCAAATGTCACGGTGGGAAAAACGCAGCGACGTGACGCAGTAGAGTGCCAAGTAGCCGTAAACAGCAGCAGCAGCAGGGAAGGTGGCAGAAAGCCTAATGGGTGTACCTCTGGCAATCCTTATTTACCACCTCACCAACGCACGTAATGCAGGGCACACATACAACACACAGAGACCAGCTTAAGATCATGGTTGCAAAACTATCTGCGTCTCAAAACCGATGTTTTTGGATGTGTTCCGGACCCAATTGACTTCTGGGTATCCAAAATGGATGAATGGGCCCGAGCTCGCTCGCCATGCCTTAGAGGTGTTGTCCTGTCCACAGCCAGCTTTATATCTGAACGGACCTTTGCACAGCTGGAGGAGTCATTACAGACAAACGCATCCCGGGTTTCCCCAGATAATGTGGATCGTTTGACTTTCATTAAGATGAATCAGGCATGGATCTCTGATGATGTTGTGGCCCCCAATTGCCGAGGTCAAACCCATTAGTTGCGGTTATACTTCACTTTCCTCTTCAAAAACAATTGGTCCTCTTTAAAACTTTTTTTTAAAATGATCATTTCTTACTGCAATTTTTATTCTCAGTTCCCAAAAGTTCATTTGCTGGTTTGGCTGTGAGGAGACTGTAAAAGACACCAAGGTTTTATGACAAAACCGTATTCCATTAAAATCACTTCATCTTTAGAATTTTTTGCATTGTCAATGGTTTTGGGGTCATGTTGCTGTGAGATACAGTATAATCATGGTCCTTTGGAACAGAAATGTGATTCTAAGGGCATTTCTCCCTCACAATTTTTAATAGTGGCTGAGAAGTCATTTTTATAATTTTTTGGGTCATGGTGCTAAAGAGATACAACTATAATCATGGTCCTTTTGGGAAAAAAATGTGGCTTCTAAGTGGCATTTCTCCCTCACAAATTTTAACAGTGGCTGAGAAGTCATTTTTATATTTTTTTGGGTCATGGAGCTGTGAGATACAGCTATAATCATGGTCCTTTGGAACAGAAATGTGGCTTCTAAGTGGCATTTCTCCCTCACAATTTTTAACAGTGGCTGAGAAGTCATTTTTATATTTTTTTGGGTCATGCTGCTTTGAAATGCAGCAATACTACAGGTCCTATTATAAAAAAAATGTGGTTTCTGTCACGAATCACGCTGCAGCCCGTGCCTTGGACCGCGGTCGTCTCCGTGCCCCTGTGTCTGTGTCCGCTGTGGCTCCCTGTGCGGGACTTACAGCGGCAGTCTCTGTATGCTCTGTACCTGCTCCTGTTGCTCAGCGCTACTAACCTGGTCCTGCTTCCACACGTGTTTATCCTCTGTGGCTTCCCCAGCGTGTGTGTGCACCCCATAGGGCGCGCGCGCTCCAGCCTGCGGACATTTATACACACAGTGCTCCTGCTTCCTGCCGGTGACCTCTGATCCTTTCCTTCATAAGGAACTTCCTCCCTGGACTCTGGGTCAGTTCCTTGATGTTCTTCATTAGAGCTGGACCCCTGCTGCTAAGCTGCTGCCTTGTTAACCCCCTGGTTTCCAGAGTACCTGCTGAACTCCTGTCGCTGCACCAGTCAGCTATTCCTGCTGTGTAATCTGTTATCACCCTGGGACTGTGCTTCCATTAAACAGCTACTGCATCCGTTAATCCACCACCTGTCCTGCACTTCGGCTACCCACCGCTTGCACGCACCATCTGCGCCCTCGTTGGGCCCTGAGGATCCCCTCTACCAGAAAATTTTCTGGCTTTGCAGCCAGAAAACGTGACAGTTTCTAACAGACATTTGTTCTTCACAATTGTCAAGAGTGGCTCAAGGGTCATGTTTTGAATTTTTGGGGGCATTTTGCTGTGAAATGCAGCTATACTACAGGTCCTATTCTGAAAAAAATGTTGTTTCTAACAGACATTTGTTCTCCACAATTGTCAAAAGTGGCTCAAGGGTCATGTTTTGAATTTTTGGGGGCATGTTGCTGTGAAATGCAGCTATACTACAGGTTCTATTGTAAAAAATGTGGTTTCTAACAGACATTTGTTCTTCACAATTGTCAAGAGTGGCTCAAGGGTGATGGTGCTGTCAGAAACAGGAATAGGTAGGACACTGTTAATGGACACATATTGCAAAATGACTTGTTTTTGCAAGATCTTTAACATAGCTAGCAATCCCTGTAGTGAGACAACACATTTAATACATTTTAAAAAAGAGAAACAAAGAGGAGGTGGGATTCCATCCTATTTTAAAAATGTGTTTTCTAGAATTAAACTACTAAAAAAACTGGGCCATGCACAAAATAGCTGGGATCAAAATATTCCTCTGAATTGTACAAGGGAGGTACAGGAAAACTTGTAGATTACAGATGTAGATTACTCAGGACAGGTATAGTCAATGTCCAGTTCAACTAAAATGGTGGTTCAAAGACTCCTTTTTACGGCACTTTTTAAATCTGTGGGTCATGCAGTTTTGGGGCTCATGCTGTGGCCCAGGACAGATATAGTCAATGTCCAGTTCAACTAAAATGGTGGTTGAAAGACTCCTTTTTCCGGAATTTTTTTAATCTGTGGTCAGACAGGTTTAATGGTCATACTGCGGTCCAGGACAGGTATAGTCAATGTCCAGTTCAACTAAAATGGTGGTTGAAAGACTCCTTTTTCCGGCACTTTTTAATCTGGGGGTCATGCAGGTTTAATGGTCATACTGTGGTACAGAACAGGTATAGTCAATGTCCAGTTCAACTAAAATGGTGGTTGAAAGACTAATTTTTCCGGCACTTTTAAATCTGTGGGTCAGACAGGTTTAATGGTCATACTGCGGTCCAGGATATATCTAGTCAATGTCCAATTCAACTAAAATGGTGGTTCAAAGACTCCTTTTTCTGGCACTTTTTAAACTGGGGGTCTTGCAGGTTTAATGGTCATACTGTGGTACAGAACAGGTATAGTCAATGTCCAGTTCAACTAAAATGGTGGTTCAAAGACTCCTTTTTCCGGCACTTTTTAATCTGGGGGTCATGCAGGTTTAATGGTCATACTGTGGTACAGAACAGGTATAGTCAATGTCCAGTTCAACTAAAATGGTGGTTCAAAGACTCCTTTTTCCGGCACTTTTTAATCTGTGGGTCAGACAGGTTTAATGGTCATGCTGCGGTCCAGGACAGGTATAGTCAATGTCCAGTTCAACTAAAATGGTGGTTCAAAGACTCCTTTTTCCGGAACTTCTTAGTCTGTGGAACAGACAGGTTTAATTGTCATACTGCGGTCCAGGACAGGTATAGTCAATGTCCAGTTCAACTAAATTGGTGGTTGATAGACTCCTTTTTGTGGCACTTTTTAATCTGAGGGGTCATGCAGGTTTGCGGCTCATGCTGTTGCCCAGGACAGGTATTGTCAATGTCCAGTTCAACTAAAATGGTGGTTGAAAGACTCCTTTTTCCGGTGCTTTTTAATCTGTAGGTCATATAGATTTAAGGGTCATGCTGCGGTCCAGGACAGGGATAGTCAATGTGCAGTTCAACTAAAATGGTGGTTCAAATAATACTGCCTTCTGTCACTTTTTAATTTGTGAGTCATGGTGTGGTACAAGACAGGGATAGTGAATAGTCTGTCAGTTTTTTTCTGTGACTCTTGTTGCCTAATTGTCTTCCCTAAGTAGGTATCCATTTTACTGTTGTGGATGTTAATTCCAGCTTCTCCTCACCTGTTTGGGTGTAAGATTGAAGGTGTTGTTCCTCTCTCATAGACTTTAATGGTCATCGGCGATAATCTATTATCGACTATCGGAAATTGTCTTGATAATTGACGATATCGACTATCGACCTGATGAAGATAGTCGACGTAATCGCTCATCACTACTCGCTACGCCATAGAGGTGTTGTCCTGACCAGCAGTGGATCGTTTGACTTTCATCAAGATGAATCAGGCCTGGATCTCTGATGATGATGTGGCCCCAATTGCCGAGGTCACGATTAGTTGCCGGTCTACTTCACATTCCTCTTCCAAAAGAAATGGTCCTCTTGAAAAAAAAATTTAAAATGATCATTTCTTACTGCAATTTTAATTCTGAGTGCCCAAAAGGTCGTCTTGCTAGTTTTGCGGTTAGGAGACTGTAAAAGACACCAACTGTACACGGTTTCATTAAAAAAAAACATATTCCATTTACTCACTTCTTCATGAAAATGTTAAGCACTGTCAATGGTTTTATGGTCATGGTGCTGTGAGATACAGCTATAATCAAGGTCCTTTGGAACAGGAATGTGGGTTCTAAGTGGCATTTCTTCCTCACAATTTTTAACAGTGGCTGAGATGTCATTTTTATAATGTTTTGGGTCATGTTGCTTTGAAATACAGCTATGCTACAGGTCCTATTTTAAAAATGTGGTTTCTAACAAACATTTGTTGTTGACAATTGTCAACAGTGGTCATGTTTTGAATTTTATGGGGCATGGTGCTGTCAAAATCAGGAATAGGTAGGACACTGTTAATGGACACATATTGCAAAATAACTTGATTTGGCAAGATCTTTATCATAGCTAGCAATCCCTATAGTGAGACAACCCATTTAATACAATTAAAAAAAAGAGAAACAAAGACGTGGTGGGATTCCATCCTATTTTAAAAATGTGTTTTCTAGAATTAAACTACTAAAAAACTTACATGTACAAAATAGCTGATACAAATATTCCTCTCAATTGTACAAGGGAGGTACAGGAAGACTTGAACAGATGTAGGTTATTCAGAGGACATGGAGTATGGAGCACATTCACCACCCCAAGAACAGAGACAATTTCCTCCACCACGTTGAGTAAAACGAGTAAAAGAAAGCCAAGAAAAAGTGCACCTGGGTGGAAAAGGAGTGTCAACCACCAGCATTTCCAAGTGAAGCTCAATTGGTCCGCACTCATACGGAGGGGCAAGTGCTCTCGTAGTGGCAGAAATTTCTCAAGCGCTACCCAGGTCTTGACTGTGTACTGAGGAAAGCTGGAGGTCTTAGTTCACACTTACGCTTTCACACTCTGCTTCAGCATGACTGTTTTCGTTGCTGCGTCATAAGGGCATTTTTGCCATGTTAATACGCCAGCCTGGGCTCTCACCGCACCCACTGTAAGTCTGGCCCTGGCAGCTGAACCTCTGTGTTAACAGATGACTGATGGCAGCACTGGCTCTCACCATTAGGGGCAAACAGGAGAGCTTCAAATTTCTCTAGAAAATAAGTTTTGAAAAAGGTGATTTCTTTGAGGTTAAGTAGTGTCAAAAAGGGCTCCAGGGCTGGACACAAATTGCACAATTTGAGGCTTAAAAATTTCTGGGGCTGGAGTCACTGTGGAGTCACATCATCTGTTCTCCAGGGGAGTCTGTCCCTAATCACTGAAGATGGATTAGTAGGAAAAATGAAACCAAAGAAATCAAACGCTGAATCACTCTCAGAAGCCAAGAGGGCAAAAGTCTTCTCAACTAAGAAGTGTTTTGGGGATGATTAGGACATTGTTATTATTTATGGGGTGTGCAAACGAATTAATACATCTACACGTGTTTGTTGTATGTTAACACACTTGAAAAAAAGCAAAATGATAATAATGTAAAACTATAAATAAAACTTCCCTAAATAAATTCTGTAAACGAATGTTAGTTACCAAAAAATATACTAAATGACGGTCACTGTACAAAATAGCATGGTGCCACTATCTGTGGGTCAGACAGGTTTAGGGGTCATGCTGTGGAACAGGACAGGTACAGTCATTGTCCAGTTCAACTAACATGTTGGTTCAAAGACTACTTTCTTCCGGCACTTTTTAATCTGTAGGTCATACAGGTTTAGAGGTCATGCCCTGGCTCTCACTGCACCCACTGTAACTCCGGCCCTGCTAGCTGAACCTGTGTGTTAATAGATGATGGATGCCAGCCCTGGCTCTTACCACACCTACTGTTACTCCGGCCCTGCTAGCTGAACCTGCGTGATCCACGTTTACAACCTCACCCCCCTTGATCAGTAATTTCCTTCAATCCACTTGACAGTAGAATGCAGGATTTTCAGACAGGTCTCGTTGACCTACTGGGGACATCTGTTTCATTTGATTCACATTCTAATGTCATGGTGGAACAATGTCACCAGTAGAATGGCAAGTAGCTCTAGAGGCAGCAGTATTGGAAAAACATTTTTTTAAATATAGTTTATTTCTTATTGCGAAATTTGCTGCTGATGGTCCACCAGTGCAGATTTTTGGGCCATACTGCATTATAGTATATGGATAATCATGTCCATTTCACTAAAATACTCCATTAAAGACTACTTTTTTCCGACACTCTTAAATCTGTGGGTCATGCAGGTTTGAGGGTCATGCTGTGGTACAGGACAGGGATAGTCAATGTCCTGTTCAACTAAAATGGTGGTTGAAAGACTCCTTTTTCTGGCACTTTTTGATCTGTGGGTCATGCAGATTTAAGGGTCATGCTGCGGTCTAGGACAGGGATAGTCAATGTCCAATTCAACTAAAATGGTGGTTCAAATACTTCTTTTATCAGGCACTTTTTAATCTTTCGGTCATGCAGATTTAAAGGTCATGCTGCAGTCCAGGACAGGGATATTCAATGTCCAATTCAACTAAAATGGTGGTTCAAAGATTCCTTTTTCAGGCACATTTTAATCAGTGGGTCATGTAGATTTAAGGGTCATGCTGCTGTCCAGGACAGGGATATTCAATGTCCAGTTCAACTAAAATGGTGGTTCGAAAACTCCTTTTTCTGGCACTTTTTAATCTGTGGGTCAGACAGGTTGAAGGGTCGTGCTGCGGTCCAGGACAGGGATAGTCACTGTCCAGTTTAACTAAAATTGTGGTTCAAAGACTCCTTTTTCCAGCACTTTTTAATCTGTGAGTCAGACAGGTTTAAGGGTTATGCTGCGGTCCAGGAGAGGGATAGTCAATGTACAGTTCAACTTAAATGGTGGTTCAAAGACTCCTTTTTCAGGCACTTTTTAATCAGTAGGTCATGTAGATTTAAGGGTCATGCTGCGGTCCAGGACAGGCATAGTCAATGTTCAGTTCAACTAAAATGGTGCTTCACAGACTTCTTTTTCCGGCAGTTTTTAAACTGTGTGTTATGCAGATTTAAGGGTCATGCTGCGGTCCAGGACAGGGATAATCAATGTCCAGTTCAACTAAAATGGTGGTTCAACAGACTTCTTTTTCCGGCAGTTTTTAAACGTGGGTCATGCAGTTTAAGGGTTTTTGCTGTGGTCCAGGACAGGGATAATCAATGTCCAGTTCAACTGAAACGGTGGTTCAAAGACTCCTTTTTCCGGCACTTTTTAATCTTTGGGTCAGACAGGTTTAAGGGTCATGCTGCGGTCCAGGACAGGGATAGTCAATGTTCAGTTCAACTAAAATGGTGGTTCAAAGACTCCTTTTTCAGGCACTTTTTAATCTGTGGGTCATGTAGATTTAAGGGTCATGCTGCGGTCCAGGACAGGCATAGTCAAAGGTCAGTTCCACTAAAATGGTGGTTCACAGACTTCTTTTTCCGGCAGTTTTTAATCTGTGTGTCATGCAGATTTAAGGGTCATGCTGCGGTCCAGGACAGGGATAATCAATGTCCAGTTCAACTAAAATGGTGGTTCACAGACTTCTTTTTCCGGCAGTTTTTAAACTGTGGGTCATGCAGATTTAAGGGTCATGCTGCGGTCCAGGACAGGGATAATCAATGTCCAGTTCAACTAAAATGGTGGTTCAAAGACTCCTTTTCAGGCACTTTTTAATCTGGGGGTTAGACAAGTTTAAGGATCATGCTGCGGTCCAGGACAGGGATAGTCAATGTCCAGTTCAAGTAAAATGTTGGTTCTAATAATTCTGCCTTCTGGCACTTTTTAATTTGTGGGTCATGCAGGTTTAAGGGTCATGCTGTGGTACAGGACAGGGATAGTGAAAAGTCTGTGACTTTTTTCCTTTGACTCTTGATGCCTAATTGTGTTGCCTAGGATGTAGCACGTATCCGGTTTACTGTTGTGGATGTTAATTCCAGCTTCTCCACCCCTGTTTGGGTGTAAGAATGAAGGTGTTGTTCCTCTCCCATAGACTTTAATGGTCATCGGCGATAATCGACTATCGGATATGATAATCATGATAATTGCCAATATCGACTTTCGTTCCGATACTGATAATTGACACGATCGCTCATCACTAATCATGAGGAGTGGAGCAAAATACCTGTGGACAGGAGCAGAGGTCTCATTGAGAGATACAAAAATGGTTTGTTTGCAGTGATTACCTCAAAAAGTTGTGAGTTAAGGGTACCATCATTTTTGTACAGGCCAGCTGTTTTGGATTTTTAAAGTTTTCAGTTGAACTACAAATTAAAAGCAAGGTCTCTCTGTTATAAGTTATTTCAATGACTATTGTGAGTTTTTCTTTCTATCTTTAACAGAAGGGTGCCAACAATTTTGTTCACGTGAACATATTGTTGAATAGATAGAGTAATCATATGTAGCATTAATTATTGCCTCCTATACTCCTATTTAGTATCCTGTCATGATATTTATTTTGGGGACCCATTTCATTTTGCTCTGAAGCTTTATACATTCTAGTTAAACTCCTGTGTGGCGAACGACACAGGAGAAAAATGTCCAAAGTCGCCCAGGAACTATCTCAACTACTATATTTACTTTGGAGGGCCAATTATCAATAAAAAGTAACTTTTATTAATAAACAATTAAAAAAATTTAAATATACCTAAAACAGTAAAGTATACAAATTAGAAACCAGAGTCATGCATACTTAGAGGCACAACCGATACAATTAGCAGGGAGCAAAAATGTACATGACACAAGTATTGTAGAGTGCCAAATGCAAAGAACAGAAATAATAGAATGAAATAACAGGACATGGTGAGAGGTTTAATAGCGTATATATATATGTACTCTCCCTACACATACCTTAATAGGTCCCTAGTATGAGTCCTGCCTATCAAAAGAAGTGCGGGGCCAGCGACCTGACAAGGATGGCTCCGTCAGGAACCTTTCCCTGATAATTATATCTCCTACAATGCCCTAATCATAATAAATGTCCCAACATGTTTCTGCACCTACCTTGCTTCATCAGGGTACTATGTTGGTAGGGTTAATCTGAAAACAAAATGATAGTGTAAATGCCACAGTCAGTTTGCTGGCAAGTCTCAATGAGGACATATATTGTACAGGCCTACCTTATTTAGGGCTTAAAAGTACATCTCAGGGTGAAGCCTTAATGGTTGCTACCTAAGATCAAATTTAAACACAGAGCTGCAAACCATTTTGCTGTTGTAAACTTGTCACTACTTCGATACTATAATACATATTTCAAGGGACTCTAATGATTGATACAAAGTATACTCTATATGTGACCCTTTTAGCTAATTGGCTGATTCTGATAAATTCATGTTGCTTTAGTAGGAAAGGATGCCCTTTGGCTTGTATTGTCCTTCTTGGTCAATCATATCAGAGTTCTAAGACACTTAAAGGGAATCTGTCGCCATTTTTTTTTTTACTTATTAAATCAAAACCCTGATCCATATTCTTTTCCCTCAGTCGATTTTATTTCCTGATTGTAGATTTCTCAGTTCGGCCGTCTATATATGACTGTGGGTAAGACATTCTTGCTTTCACAGGAGTCATAGAGATACTTTACAGCAGCTTCATGCACATAGGATTCTTAAGATAGATTCTGTCCCATAGACTTGTATAGGAGATTTTACCGCAATTTTTGCTGCAAATTTTGCCGCGATTTTTGTGCAGCAATGTACAGCATTAATTGCTGTGCCTTTATGCACAAAAAATGCATTGAAAAACGCATCAAAAACGCACCAAAAACACACTGTGTGAAAGCACCCTAATAGATGTTCTAAATGAATGTCTTCATCTTGATAGATGAGCTTTAAAAACACTTTTTTATTTAAATATTGTTTTCATCATAACAGTGAAGAACAATGAGATCAATCACATGCTAAATACACAGAATGACCACTTTACTAGAGACTCCTGTTGCTTCACTATTGGAGTGTCCCTGTACGGAAATTAGACATACAATTTGATGAAACACAGCATCAAATCAAGTGAGCAGTATGTAACAAGTGGCTGCTGTGTGTCCTCTTGCTCAGTAGAGGGTGCCAGAACACAGAAGAAGAACAGCTGTGGCTGGCAAAGGAATCTACCAGAGAGACAGCAGTTGGAGAAGCAAGTGGAGAGACAGTTGGAAAGCCAGAGTGACAGGAAGAAGAAAGGGAGGTGCTTGAGATCAGACAGAGGAGAGAAAGGAAGCAAAAGGGAGGTTGGTGTGGGTTGTTTCCATTTTGAGAGGGTAACTTGTTTGTTTTATACTGTTAAGTAAGAGAAGGTTGTTTAGCCCCCTTTACAGAGAGCAATAAGGAGCATTATAACAATTTTACAAGTAGATCACTTTCAGTGTGAATCCATATTAGAATGAATTCTGCTAACCTTGTGGCATTTTCTTGTGCAGTGGTATCAAGAGAATATCAAAATGATATGATTGAGGAAAAACATTCACTGAAATTGGATCCTGTCCACATGAATAACTTGATGACAAGAGGCCAGAGGAGGACAAGATAAACAGGAAATGCATAGTCAAACACTAGTAGTGCTGGTGCTCAAAAGAATATGCACAACTCATAGTTCCTTAGCATGGATAGGCTATAAAGGCAGATGATTAGTTTGAATGCCATTGCCGTCTGTGGGGAAAAAAGGCAAGACTTGAGTTGACAAAAGAAAAAAAATAATTAATTACTGAGAGGTGGAAAAAGATTGTTTGGTTAGATGAATCCAGATTTTTGCTGTACCATGCTGATGGGAGGGTTAGAATTCTGTTTGTGCAGCAAAAATCAGTGAAGCCTTCTAGTCAAGTGTCAATGGTTCAGGCTGATGGAGGTAACATAATGGTGTGCAGATTTTTTTCTTAGCAAGTCCTGGATAATCTGATACCTATGGATGAACATATGAACAAAATGCTTCAATAATCATTGTAGTTAACCAAGCACATCCCTTCATTACAGGTGTTAACTCTATGGCAGAAGGCCACATTCAGCAGAACAAGATACTATAACACAAGGGTCATATAGTCATAGACTAATTCCAGAAGAATAACAGCAAGTTCCATGTTTCTTCATTGGCCTTCTGAATCCTCAAATCTTAATCCTATAGATTATCTTTGAGACAAGGCTTTTCCATCTACTTCTCAGTAACGGTAAGGAGCTATCTTGTTTACATGGGCTAACAACATGAAGAACAACATCTGATTTAATCTAAGTAACAATGAATCAGGTATATTGCTATCACCAGGAAAACAGATGTTTTGCCTGTTGCGCTTGATCTCTGTGCATCGGTCACTTTTCACTGCACTTTTATTCTAAGGATGCACATAGAGCTGGATACTATGGGTGGATAAGCAGCTGTCATCTCCCTGCAGTGCATTCATTGTCATAGCCTACATGCCACTTTAAATCTTTTAGCCTATGAGATGCTGGGTCAGAATTCCTATGCAGGCCAGCAATATGCAGTGTCCTCATTGTACATACCTGTGTCTGCAAATGGATCCCATCCCACAGTGTTGAATAGGCTGCCAAACTGAAAAGACATTGTAGCATCGTTCATTCTGTGCATGGGGCTAGGTGCGTTTTTTTTATTTTGCCTAACACTATCATGCCCGCACCTAGTAATTATGCCTCCTATTAGGGCACTGTAACTGAGAGGAGAAACTAAAAAGTCACCGTTACTGATTGGGGGCACTAAAATGGCACCATAACCGATTTGGAAAATCATTACTGTATGGACAGCACATAGGGGGCACTTATGTTATTTGTGGGGCATTATTGCTGTATTGGTCACAAAGGGGTGTTATTACATTTACTGCTATTATTGGATTCACAAAGGAGCCACTATTTTTAATTAAATGTCCACTATATGGACAGTGAATGACATATGGACACTGGTGATATTACTAGATAATTTGGTCTTTGTATAATTTATGAAATGGAGTATAGTATTATTTAGAAATATGCTCATATTTATACAATAGCTTTTATGATGGGTAACAATATTTTGGCTGATGGATCTATAGGTATGGCTTAATTATAAAGTAATATCCAGAGACTATGTACTGATTAGTTGGTGTATCTAAGTCTACCATGTTTTATAAGTTGTTTTTATAGCTACACTACTGTATGTTTAAAGGGGTTGTCTCACTACATTGATTCATCTTACCTCATTCCTGTTTTCTTGGTTTCGTTTTGAATTCAGGGGCATGTTTGCTGGCTTCCACTTGGCTGCAGTAGAAGCCAGGTCTGTAGCTATAGCAATTAGCACTGGCAGCCTATCAGGAGAGATCAAACAGGTCTGTAGCTCTAGTGACCTGAGGAGCTGATGCAGCCCATACAAGAGGGGATATCTCCGGATAGGTAGGAAACTCTTAATGGACATATATTGCAAAGTGACTTGTTTTTGTATGATCTTTAACATAAAAAGCAATCTTTGTAGTAAGACAACCCCTTTAAACTATTTTTTTTTTTGTTTGGAGGAGTAAAGGGGGGAAAGACCAGGGGAGCAAAATATATACCTTACCTCATAACTCTGATCTTTTAGATTCTAGCAATGCCCCTGTAAAACAATGAATTTAGTCATGAAGGTCTAAGGGTGCTTTCACACAACGTAGTTTTGGTGCAGTTATAACTGCGCTTCAATTAAACTGCCTTTATTAGCAGCAAGCTTCTTTCAGTTGTCTAAATTGCTCAGAAAGGTGTTTCAAGTAAGTAATCAATGACTGTGTTTGACATCTTGTGGATACAAACACATTAATTGATTACTCACTTTCAAAACATTTTAAATAAGTGAAAAAAGCTTGCTGGCAATAAAGGCAGTTTAATTGGAGCGCAGTTAAAACTGCACCAAAACTGCGCTGTGTGCAACCACCCTTACAAATGCACCAAAACTGCCCTGTGTAAAAAATTTTGGGTGCATTTTTGGATGCATTTTTTGTGCAGAAATGACTGCATTAACTGCTGTGCCTTTCTGCTAAAAAAAAATGCATCCAAAAAAGTATCAAAAAACACGTCAGAAACACCAAAAATGCTCCATGTGAAAACACCCTTATGGGGTATAGAGGTTGCAGTTGTTACTGGGCCCTCAAGGCCCCTTTGTCACTCTAGAGGACACCCATTTTGTAAATGGCACATGCTTGGTAGGGGCCCTTTATAGATTTTGCCCTAGAGTTTTAAGTTACACCTCTAGACACCCATGCTTTGACCAGAATCTGAAGACTTCTAATTAGCTAACTAACGCGCCCAGCAGTTTCATAAGAACCTAATTAAAATCAATTGGATTACCCCCACTGGAGGGAAAGGGATCAGTGAGCCCACTCCCAAGAATTCCATTGTTCTATAAAAATCCAGGCCATAAAAAACAGACTTACGAAAGCTCCAGTGACCTAAGTTCACAAAGTAAACTTAGCTTTTTTGGACTCTTTGTCTCTCCCATCTTAACAGTGTGGGTGAAATATACACTCCCTTCAAAACTTTGTCTCCTGTGGGCTTACAACTCACACAGTAACAACAATGCATAGCGTGTCAGGGGCTGCTGGGATGTGACAGATATTCTGAACAGTCATGACACTTAAAAATGGTCACAGAAGCCACAAGGAGATTTCCATAAAGTACTAGAGAGAGAAAGTTTCAGTATGCTCTGGAAACATCAGATAAACCTATAAATATAAATAAATAAGTGATTAGGTTTTGAGCATGAGTCTCTAAAAAAGGTGCAAATATGCCCAAGTAAATGACTAAGCTCTGTGAAAAGAGTCTTTCTCAAATATGAAGCAACAATTTATTTTTATGACCACATGACCCTCTATGTGGGAAAAGAAAAGAAATCTAAACTTTAATTGTGAAAATACTTTTACTATTTATTTATGTGAAGTAGTATTGCACAGTTTTCTTTGGGAATGGCAAGATTATTAATATGAATGAAACTATGTTACATGATTTTTTTGGTTGCCAAAAGAGAGCAGGAAGTATCTTTTCACTCATCTGACAAATTTAACTATTTGTTTAGTGACTTTTTTTGATCATATCAAGTGAACATTGCTGCAGAGAGCCTGTATTTGTGTAGCATTTGGGTTTTTCCAGAAGATCGGGACATAGCAGTGATCATGGGGGCACTGTCACGTTTCAAAGGAATTTATTTCTGAAACAAGGCAAAAACAATGATCAGACAGGGATCCCCAGACGTCTTTTA
>JAODAL010058859.1:0-21842 GCA_025379985.1 Phyllomedusa bahiana | reverse complement strand
AGGGGATTCAACCGGTATTACTCTTACATTATTCCGACCCCTGAGAAAAGACTATAAAAATTACAAAAAGAAAAAATTCTATTTAAATTTGTATTGTTCTTATACAAGATAAATGTTGACCATGAAGACATGGACTAGTTTGACATATTTATATTACATGTATGTCACCCTATGTGTGTATTCATAAATAGGAATGACATTATTATTTGTTCCTTGTCATAATATCTACAGTTTTTTACCCCATACGTACCCTAATGTAAAACCATAGATTTGTGCACTTCCTAGCTGGTGGAGGCTCTGGGGTCAGAGATGGGGTCTCCACTGGAGCAGATTGGTTCTTGCCTTGTGGGTTTCAGGGCATTCACCACTGGGGAGGCTGGGCTTAAAATCCTTGTGTCCCTCCCTTCTCCCACATTTTCCCCACCCTTGGTTGAACTTGATGGACACATGTCTTTTTTTCAACCGTACTAACTATGTAACTATTTAACTATTGTTCACCAAGGGTGACATGTACTGCATGAAACCTGGTATCGACACGCCAGTTTTAAATTGCTTAGGAGTATAGATGGTGCCAGTATGTATGAAAGTGTCTCACAGCATTTTATACGTGTCCTATTCTACGGCAAAAGTTGACTCAGTCATGCTATTTTGAAACTGGTATGGATTTGTATGACAGTTATGAGCCAAACTTTGGCACATTCATATGTTTTGTGCCAAACTTTGGCGATGTTATGCAACACGCCCCCACAAACTTGCCGTATTCAAAAGTGTCATGTCTGGTGCAAGAATGCACCAAATTTGGTCGTACAACTGTATATCCAACTATAGAACAGGGCTACAACAGATTTTTGGCCACAAAGCACGCCAGAATACTGGCCCGCCCCATTTATATATGTCGCCTCAAGTTCTGTTGCCACAACTAATAATGTAGTAACCATTTGTAGCAATCTAGTTATTTAAACTAATAATATCCCTGGTGGTCCAGTGGTTTCATAGTAGCATCTTCATTGGTTTATTGATTTATTATATAATACACCTAGTGATATCATGAATGATTCATCTTTATTGTAATAATACAAAATCAATGGTAGTCTAGCAAACATGGTGGTCTAGGCAATAATGTTAATCTCTAAACCACTCTAGTCTACCATGGATATCCATAGGTTGTGCCCCCCTTGCTGAGGGCAGCACAAGCTAGTGTCAGACCTGCTGTTCCCAACACTGTGCCCCTTATTCTGGAAGATGCAGCAGTTTTAGAGCATTTACCACTTTAATCTTATTCATGAGCAGGTGTTGGCTCCACCCACCAAAGGCTAGCTCCGCCCACTGACAGTTTTTTCACATGTTTCTACCTATTCAAAGTAAAAAGGTTTGTCAGTTGAGGTGGGCGGGGCTAGCCTCGGTGGGCGGGTTTGAAAAAAAACTTCGAATGACTCTTCTGGCTGAAAACTGCAGATTTGAGCATTAATACACGAAAAAATACAGCATCTTACAGAATAAGGGACAAAAGCAAATGGAAACAGCAGGTCTGACACTTCCTTGTTTTTGTCTCAGCCAGGGGGGCAAAAACTATGTGACAGGTTCTCTTTAAAGGGATTTTGCCTTCATAGACAATGATGCCATATCAATGATATACAGGCTTTCCCCAACTTACAAGTTTTGACATCTGTCCCTGTTCAAAGGAGACTTATGGGGGCATGTGGAAAATTTTTAGTTCCCTGTTCACAGCAATATAGCTGTGGGAAAGCAATTCCAGCCGTACAGCAGCAATAGGGGAAAATGTGTTAAATCTTTTAACGGGGGGACAGAGAGCAAAAAAAAGATGTAAAAAACCTTCCGGGACTATCCAAAAATTTAGAAAACTTTTTGCTGTGGTTAATTTTTAATTTAAAACCGTTTGACTTACATACAAAATTAACCTAAGACCAAACCCACGTCCCTTCCCGTTCAACCTGGGGGGTGCCGTATATAAACAATGTCGGATAGGTGCGGGTCACGATTCTCGGACCCACATCTACCTCCAGACTCGGCCGGCCTGGCTGCATTTGGCTGTATTTGGAATCCATTAAAAAGAATGGAAGGGAACCCCTTGTAATAGTCACTTCCCGATGGAAAATAAGAGTTTTGGGGGCTTGTTCTGAACAAAGGTGCAGGTTCCGGGGGGGAAAATAGCCTAAGCAAAACCGGGGAAACGCATTTCCTCTGTATTTCTCAATTTCCTACTAAAACAGAACGTTTATTATTCCTGAATCAAAGTACTTTATATGGTGAAGAATTTTCAAGAATCTACATAAAAAAATTTTAAAGCGCCCACATATAAGGGGTTTTGACTCAATATCGGGAAAATATTTTTTGTAGATATACACTCACTATTAGACATACTGAGACAAGATTATTGCTCTGTATTAATGCAGCTACTGCATATCACTGCAAAAATGATGGACAATGGTGTACAATTAAAATCCAAGACAAAGCCCCCCTGACGTGTTTTGTCAATAATATTCCGTCTTCAGGGTTATAGGGGCTATAACCACACTTATCTGACATTGATGGCATATCCTATCAATATGCCATCAATGTCTATGATGACAAATGCCAATGCCCTGGCTGCATTTGGCTGTACTAGGAATTCCCATTGAAATGAATGGAGAGGGGTGCATTCACTTCTCTATTCCGAACAGGAGTTGGGGGGGCTCCTACTGAAGATAGGTGCAGATCCCAAAGGTTGGAACTTATTTAACATTAATAGCATATCCTAATGATAAGCCATCAATGTCTATGATGGCAAAATCCCTCTAAGCATTAATAACAATATCACTGCTAGTCTAGGCTGGTAATAGAGTTAACAACTGGGCTGCTTATAAGAAGGGCTACCTAGTGCTTAGGTTAAAAGGGTTTTGCCATGAAGTAAAATCAACGTGGGAAGCTTGCAAACTAAATAATAAACATTTCACAATTCATCATTAGTAAAAATTCTGCACCGTTTTTGTTTTAGCTGCTCCCTTATTGTTTCCATTGTTTACAGCATTGTCTCCGGGGATACGACCAGGGCTGAGAGCTTCTCACTCCTGGCCCAGACATGCTCAGATATCACTTCTCCTCTCGGCAGCTACTGGGGTGTTCAAACCCCAGGTGCTGTCATTCTACTCCTGTCCTCTGTATTCCTTAGTAATTAGTCAAACAGTGCAAATAAATAAAAAAAAGAATCCTCAATGGGGGTCTGTGCATTGATAAAGAGAAAAAAACAGGTTTGGTTCCTGCAGGGATTTGAACCAAGGAACCTTGTGCTGTGGGGCAAAAGCTTTACCTCTGAGCTACTCACTGCTATATGTGTATGCAGGACTTTCTTTGACTAGAGCAGGGGTGTCAAACTCGTTTTCAGGGGGGGCCACTTCGGCCTCACGGCGTACCTTAAAGGGCCGACCTAATTTTAGAACTGTGTAAATGCAACTTCTCCTTAACAGTTAAGAGAGCTATTAAGACGTAGTTTCATTTGTACAGTATTTCCTGTTACAATCAGCCCTTTGATGGTAATGGAAACCAAAGAAGGTGAGGCCCCGGGGGGAGGCAGGCCAGATGGTGGAGGCCCAGGGAGAGGCAGGCCAGATGGTGGAGGCCCAGAGGGAGGCAGGCCAGATGGTGGAGGCAGGCCAGATGGTGGAGGCCCACAGAGGGAGACAGGCCAGATGGTGGAGGCCCAGGGGGGAGGCAGGCCCGATGGTTGGAGGCCAGAGAGGGAGACAGGCCAGAATGGTGGAGGCCCAGAGGGGGAGGGCAGGCCAGATGGTGGAGGCCCAGAGGGGGAGGCAGGGGCAGATGGTGGAGGCCCACAGAGGGAGGCAGGGCCAGATGGTGGAGGCTAGAGGGGGAGGTGAGGCCCAGCATGGTGGTGGAGGCCCAGAGGGGGAGAAAGGGGGGCCAGATGGTGGAGGCCCAGAGAGGGGAGGCAGGCCAAGTGGGGAGGCCCAGGGGGGGGGGCAGGCCAGATGGTGGAGGGCCCAGGGGAGGGGGAGGCAGGCCAGATGGTGGAGGCCCCGGGGGGTGGCAGGCCAGATGGTGGAGGCCCACAGGGGAGAGAAGGGGCTAGATGGTGGAGGCCCAGGGGGGGGGAGGCAGGCCAGATGGTGGAGGCCCGCGGGAGGAAAGGGGGAGATGGTGGAGGCCCAGGGAGGGAGAGGCAGCAACTGTAAGACCTGGGGGTGGGGGTTAGAGGACTAGCTGGTAAGGCCCCAGTAGTGAGCACTTACCAGCCTCGTGAACGGTCCTCCGCAGGAGCAGGAACTTCTCACCAGAAAGGGAAGCCCTCTGCTCAGCGTCGCCAGGCCTGAGGGGGGGGGTCGGTAGCACGGGAGGCGGAGCCAGGCAGTCTGTGCTCTTCTCCTGTGCATGGAGCTGCCGGCCCCGCCCCCTTAGCTCACTGTACTGCCGGCCCCGCCCCCAGAGCTCACTGCGCTGCCGGCCCCGCCCCCTGAGCTCACTGAGCTGCCGGCCCCGCCCCCGGAGCTCACTGTGCTGTGCTGCCCGTGCCTGCTCCTGTCTCACTGAGAGAAGCAGCCGCTGCGGAGCACAGCTCAGCAACAAGTGCCGGGCCGGATAACACAAGGCAACGGGCCGGATTCGGCCCGCGGGCCTTGTGTTTGACACCTGTGGACTAGAGAGAAGGAAAGGCCTGGTGATGTCATCCTGCAGGGTCACATGATCTGCAATTCAAACAAATCACACACGCCCCCTGCTGAGCACACAGAGCTGAAGAGCTGGATGCAGGAGGTATGAAATGAGATCGTGGCAAAACCCCTTTAAGGGCATACTGTTATTTCTTTACTGCAGGTTGGTTTGAGGATTTTTTTTCTCTCAGGATTATTATTACTTTCGATAATCTCTTTCTTCATTCTGTAACAGAGGATTCTGATTTCAGTCAAAGGACGGCTTAGATAAGTTATCTATTTTAGAATTGAGAACTGTGGAGCCATCCTTAGATAGATAGACAGTTCTATGTAAAAAGAGCAACCAATTAATGCACAGGTGTACTGTGCCTTACCACTAACCTAGGGAAGTTAAATGCACTCTATACCCTGTCTTTACTGGCATCCAGAGTACCAATTGTATGATCAAGGCACAGTGATGAAGATACTAAATGGTTGTTAGTTTACATTCAGATGTATGGATGACCATAACATATTTAAATAGATCTCTCACAGACTGGTCATTTACAGCAGTGTGCATACAGGAATCCCTACCTGCTTCCGATTGTAATCTTTCAGGGCATTTTCAAAACCTTCCTCCAGCCTTTGAAAGACAATTTCCACATCAGTCGCCCACCATATCTGACTGGCGGTGAGTGAAACCTGTGCAGAGTAATCAAAGAGCCACTGATCGCGAAGCTTATCCTCGTATGCCGCCACAGCTTCCATGATTTCCTGCTGAACAGTTGACCTCATGGTGTCTTCCAGAAGTCTCAGCCAGCTCTCAGCCTTAAATAATGAAAGAAAATCAGTTTTAGGCTATGTCTACACTGCACACATTTTCAATAGTTTTTTTCAGCGTTTTTCGATTTCTAAAACTGCAGAAAAAACGACTGAAAACAGATCCCATAGACTTTAATAGTAAAAACATTCTGTAGTCTCGATGTTTTTATTCTGCTCATTTTTGCTGCTGGTCGCTTTTTGAAACATGTTATAAAAAACGACAGAGCAGGGCAGAAAATTTACTATTGGAGTCTATGTAAATCACCAAACTTATTTTTGCTGTTTTTTTCAGAAATCCACAGCAATTACAATGCTGTGCATTTCTGCAAAAAAAAACAAACCAAATAACGTCAAAAAATGGTAGTTTTTTTCAGAACCTTTTTACAGGCAGTGGATAAAAAACTCAGTGTTATGAACGTTTTTTGGATTTGGTTTTCAGTGAGTTTTTTTGTCCAATCCATGTGGATCTAGCCTTAGATTCTAAGAAATTAATTTGCACAGAATAAAAAATAAATTAGAAAATGCAAGATGCTTAAGTTTGGACTTAAAGTTTTTCATGTATTTAAAGAAAGGTTTAATTTAAGGGGTTGTCTCACTACAAGTATTGCCTTTTATGTTAAAGATCTTGTAAAAACAAGTCATTTTGCAACACATGTCCATTAATGGTGTCCTGCATATTTTTACATATCCCCTCTTTTATGGGCTGCATCAGTTCCTCAGATCACTATAGCTACAGACCTTTGATCTCTTCTGATAGGCTGCCAGTGCTGGTCACTATAGCTACAGACCTTGTGTCCTCAGCAGCTCTTCACTGCAAGCCAGTAGCAGCCAATAAATAGAAATTAAACTGAGAAAACAGGACTGAGGTAAGATGAATTGATGTAGTGGGACAAACCCTTTAAGTTTTAAAATGTAAGTTGAACTAAATCAAACCTATAGAACAAAGCTGATGTGTATTGTTTAATTTGGTAACATTTCTCTACTTGGGCCAGAACTCCTTTTATTAATACTGAGCTCCAAATCCCCCATATAGCCATTGAGTTTATGAGGACCTATCATCAAAAACTTCAAAGGAAAACCCAGAGATCACATCAGCATTGGTGTTATTTACTCAATAGAATCCCAGTATAAATATGCAACATTTTGACTCTAGTAGTGAGTCTTTTTCAAGCATGCTTCTCTGGGTTTGATAAGATCCAGCAACATCTGCAGTCACCGAGCCCCAGTGGTCACATGACCACAGAGATCGAGAAGGCTCCCTGCTAATCTGTGTATACAGCGCTCATTGAACTCTGCATATATAACAACTGAAAGGCAGGGATGGTAATAAACCATCCCTGCCTTTTCCTGAACAGCTGTCTCTCTCCTTCCACAGCTGCATAGTGTGCAGAGTTAGATGCCAAGTGCACAGAATTAGTCAACAGCCGGTTAGCCTCAGTATGATCCTGGAAACCCACCCCCATCTCTCAAAGGAGTTGTCTCACTACAGGCTTTCAGCCTACTTCAGTGTGTCTGGTAGCATAGGATTTTTGAATTCAGGGGCGTGCTTCTTGTCTGCCTCTTCTCCTAACCCTTCCCACCTCACCTCAGCACACAGACAGCTCTCCTACTCCAACTGCAGTAACTTCTATACAGCAGGAAGAGGGGGTTTGCTGCTAGGGATAACCCTGTGTGTGCCTGCCTAGGTCTGCTGCAGGCTGCTCACTGCTGGATCAGCTGCACTGTGCTGTGGCCGAGCTCTTGCTGCTCCTCTCCACCGAGTCAGGAGACAGCAGGTAGAGGGCTGATCTATGAGTGTGGAGAGGTCTGTGAAGCTGTGTATGCTTATAGCAGAGCAGGGGGGATGCAAGTGTTCCTATACCCCCCTGCTTAGCATACAAATCTCCACGGACATCTCAAGCAACAACAAACAAACCCTGTCAGAACAGACACAGGGCAGCTGTGAAGTGTGTTACTATAATCAGGATGTGTCACTAATACAGCAGAGCAGGGAGGGATATGAACCGTTCACATGCCCACCTGATCTGTTCTATTAGTATAGTCAAAGCTCCACAGACACATCATGATTATAGTAACACACTTCACTGGTGTCACATCCTACTGACCACAGATCAGCCTCATCTCTGCTCTCCTCAATCTGTGTAGAGAGCAGGAGGGAGCAGGCACACACAGGGTTAATCCAGGCAGCACAGCTACACAGACACAGAAGCCAGAGTCCTCCCCCTCCCTTCCCTACAGAAGCATACTGTGCGGGAGGGGCTCTGTGCTCCAACCTGTATTGAGAAGCTGCTGACATCACCAGCACTGGCAGCCAGTGAGATAAAAATCAACAGGTCGGTGGCTATAGTGATTTGAGAAGCTGATGCACTCTTACTACCAGGGATAACTCAAAATCAGTAGGACATTTGTAATGAACATATATTGCAAAGCTGCTTGTTTTTTAAAGATCTTTTAATTAAAACCAAGTCATTTTAGCGAGACAACCCCTTTAAGGTGAGCGGTTGTGCACCACACACACCCTAAAAAAAAGAACTTTTCACAGACTGTCAACCAGGTGGTCACCACTGGTCAGACTTTAATGGGGAGACTACTAATGTTCACACCCTATTGAGAACTGAACAGTGATGACTTCCTCCGTGACAGTCTAGGCAAGATGAGAAGACTTGTGTAAGCTGGTGAATGCTTACACATTACCATTCATTAGAGAGACAGGTATGAAACATTGAAAGTTTATTCTTCGATATTACCTGGCCCGTACACACACATGGTTTGTTAAAATATACAAACTCCCCTTCTCTGCTGTACATTCCTACAGCAATCTTGCACTCATAATCTTCATCTTCAAATCTCAAATCGGACACGTTGTCAAACAACTTCAGGAAGTGTCTGATCACCTGGATTCACACAAAAAGACAACATGAACCAATGGACTTTGTGTCTGTTACATGTACTTATTCTAGGACTTGTGATGCAAAGTAAGAGATAAAAGATAAAGTGACCAAAATATGGTAATGACATCAGACAGACAAAAGGATATATACCCTTCCGTAAAAATAAGGAAATCCCACAATGGTCACTGAAATAACTTGAAACTGATAATAAGTTTGCATTTACTGAAAATCAACTAATGAAAATCAGACATTTCTTCTAAATTGTGGTTCAACCAAAAAATGTAAAAAAAAAAAACTAAAACTAATGAAATTGGCCTGGACAAAAATGATGGTACATGTAACTTATTAATTTGTTGCGCAACCTTTTGAAGCAATCACTGCAAACAAACGATTTCTATAACTTCTTCAGCTGTCCACAGGTATTTTGTACCACTCCTCGTGAGCAAACTGCTCAAGCTGGCTCAGGTGTAAAAGTGCCTTTTCCAGAGTGCACATTTCAACTCCTTCCATAGATGTTTGATAGAATTCAGATCAGGGCTTAGAGAAGCCACTTCAGAATAGGCCAATGCTTTGCTTTCAGTCATTCATTGATGTTTTTAGGTGAGTGTTTTGGGTTATTATCCTGTTTCAGGACACATGACCTGTGACTAAAACCAAGCTTTCTGACACTAGCAAGTACATTTTGCTCCAGAATTCCTTAATAGTCGTAAGATTTCATTGTGCTCTTCACAGATTCAAGACACCCTGTGCTAGATGTAGCAAAGCAGCCCCAGAACATAACCCAGCCTCCATCGTGTTGCTCAGTAGATACAATACTCTTTTCTTTGTATGCTTTGTTTTAATTTCTGTCAACACAGAGCTGATGTGACTTGCCAAAAAGCTCCAGTTTTGTCTCATTTATTCAAAGGATATTCTCCCAGAAGCTTTGTGTTTTGTCAATATGCATTTCGGCTAATATCAGTCTTGTTTTTTTTATGTTTTTCTTTCAACAGTTGTTTCCTCTTCGGTAGTCTTCCATTAAGTCCACTTTGACAAAGAGAGCAATGAATGGTATGATCTGATACTGATAAACCTTGACCTTGGATTTCACCTCTAATGTCTTTGGAAGTTGCTCTGGAATCTTTACCATTAATTTTATCTGTCTCCTCAATATGTCATCAACTTTCCTCTTGTGGTCACATCCAAGGATGTTGTCTACAGTCCCACAGACTTTAAACCTTTGAATAATTTGTGCAACTGTAGTAAAAGGAACATCAGGCTTTTTGGAGATGGTCTTATAGTTTTTATCTTTAACATGTTTAACTACAATTCTATAATCTTCATTCTAATCTCCTGAGAAATTCTCTTCACAGCTTCCATTGGTTCATGTTCATTGTGGTACACGCCATGATACCAAACAGCACAGTGACTACTTTTCACCCTTTTAAACGAAGACTGACTAAGTACAAGTTTGAAAACAACTGTGAGGCCAATAACATGACACACTTTAGATTAACATATCCATATGGTCAAATTACTTTCTAGGGTTACCATTATTTTTGTCCAGGCCAGTTTTATTAGTTTTTTTTTTATTTTATTTTTTGGTTGAACCACATTACAAATGCAATGTCTGATTTTATTACTTGATTTTGGTAAATATAAATGTTTTATTACTTTTGACAATGTCAAGTTATTTCAGTGACCAGTGTGGGTTTTTCTTGCCTCAGCAGAACGGTACCAAGAATTTTCTCCACATGTGTATCAGCTGTTGTGGGGTAAATTCTTTACATATATGTCTGACTGAGTTTGGTAAATAGTGGATTATAAGACTTCAGTGTTGAACAGCAGAAGTTATGAACATGTGCATGTCCACTTTTATCTACATTCAAAACTATGTTGTTCTCATTGCACGTACAGGTCATGGCATTAATCAACTCCAACAGGCTATTTGTGATTCAGCTCTGCATAATAATTTGGACTTTCACGTACAGTACATAACCTCTGTTAGACCCCAATTAGTATCTCTTGTTGATTTTATTACTTTTACTATGATTTATATTAATTTCAGAAGAACCAAATAAAATACAGGATGTTATAAATCAGTGTCAGAGACTTGATGGATGATGGTAGTTCAACAATTATTCAGCATTGCTATATCAACTATTTAAAATATATTATCAAATTATCATCAGTGGTGTTGGATCTTTTCAAACCTTATAATTTTATATATATTGCTGTTCATATTAAAGGGTTTTTAGGTGAACCTCCCCCTCCAAAAACCTCAAATGGCTTGCCTGAGGTTTCATTTATTATTTTGTGATGTTTTCTCTGCTGATTTCTGCTGTTCCTATGTTGTATATAGCTTCCTTTCACTGCATACAAACAGCGGCATTTAGTGTTTTAAATCTGGTTTACTTTGCCCTGTACAAAGTATAAGAATACTTTGTTGTGCTTTGTTTATTTTCCTCTCTCCCAACCTCAGTCTAATTTCATAGCTCATGTCTCCTGTCTCATGTTAAGAGCCCTGGGAGGTAGGACCAAAGAGGTGTGGGTTTAAAGATTGTCCTGAGAAAAGCCTAATCCCTTTGGTCACATGATCTCCTGGTTTCCACTCAGAGCTGTTTCCTGTGTGTCTTGACTACTGAGGTTTGTCATCAAAGAGCTGATGTAGAACTGCAGGAAACCCACAGAAAAAAATAAGTCACACAAGTTCTTTGCTTTAGTACATATTATTTAGAAAATATTTTTTTCACTGGACAACCCCTTTAAGAGGTGAGTGACTTTAGTCTGGATTAATCCACAGAAATTCAATACCACTATCCATATGGAGGTTCAGATTGATTGGGATTCAAGATCAGAAGCCAGAACCAAGCTTCATGTGTTGCTCTTGATTTTATGGTTAGTGCAAATACTCAAACCATCTGAGTTGAGTTCAGAGTTCACTCTACTGACTTTGTTTTTTCAAGGAGGCAGGAGAAAACCATTGATTTCAGCATGACCCAACTTGATGGAAAGGTTAGATAGGCATGTACCATTACTTAGTCAGCAAGTATGTAGGCTTAGATGTGTCTTTCTAAAAGGAATTATTTTATTACGAAAAGATGGTTTCAGGCAGAGATATTTGAGCTTTTTGTATGGTGAGGGTTGTATTAAACTCTATTTTTTAAACCAATCAGAGTGGAACCTGAAACAAGAACCAAAACACGTAAACCAAAATTGTCTGTCTAGATTTTTTGTTATACCAAACTGGCCTAACAATATGACCAACAAATAACCATGCTCAGTAAGCTAACACCAATTATCAATAAAGAGAAAGCATTGGCTAAACGTCAGCATCTACACAACATAGTGAGTATGGTCTCTAATATAAGAGCAGAATAAACTTTGAATCACACTAGTAAGAAAAGATTCCAAACTTCTTCCCAATAAGCTAACAATACAGCTACAAAACATTCCTGGCTAACCTGTTTAGGCTGTGTTCCCTTAGATATGATCTCTAGTAAATCTATAGAAGAAACAAAGTAAAATCTTGGAAATCTTAGACGTTTGGACTCCAGATAATCTGCCAGTGACTTTTCGCATAATGTCAGCCTGTAATAAAAATAGAAACACTATAATACAATAAATACTGTATTATACAACAATACAATAAATAATACATCAAGTACAAATTTTATATTTCTGACACTAACAATAGAATCAGAAATGTCACAAATGTGGAGAAATTCTCAAAAAAGCAATAAAGTAGATTCCAACTACAGTATATAATATCTATTTTCAGAAGGTTATCAATGCTTTGTATACTGGTCTTTACTAATGTACACCTTCAATGTGAGTCTATGGGCATACATTGGCATCTGTTATCCATGAGCTATTTAAAAAAATACATTGTACAGCATGTTGCCTTATATATATATATTATATATATATATATATTTTATATATATATATATTATTTATATATATATTTGTAGAAGGGTCAGAGGGTCCGTCGTAGACGGGAGGTATTTATCACCGAGGTGGCTGGCCTCGGTGATATAAAAAACCCATTTTAGTATATGCCAGCAACAGTTATTGCTGCTCAGCAGTGTTTCTGTGTAGGTTCCGGGTCGGGTTTTTTTTATGGAGCGGCCCAAGAGTCTGGGTGGGACGGCCGCTCCAATACTCCAGCCCAGGTCTTACCGGCCATATAAAAGGCAGCTGGTGTAGGAGGTTAGGGGGGTGTGTTTCTGGACCTGAAACCAGGAACTGTGTACTGCCTGAGCTGTGAGGCTGTGTGGACCTGAAGGAATGCCATTGCCATTGGGGGCATATTATGCTGCATGCTATTTACCTGAAGCAAGGACTTTCTGTTGAACCGTTTGTTTATGCTGAAGTCAAGCGGAATTTGTGTTGAACCAGTGGAAATAAAATAAACATATCTTTATTTTGGGACTAAAACCCTTGCGCCTGTGCTTGCCTTTGTGCTGACCCCTCACAGTTGGTGGAGGATGCGGGCATGACATTAGATAGCCTATCCTGCATCTGCACAACATGTTTGATGACACTCTTGTATGGGGTGGCTTCACTCTCCCAGGTCTCCTTCGCGATGTCAAGTAAACCCCTGGGGTGTCACCCAAACAAAAGCTCAAACGGGGAGAAGCCAGTAGATGCTTGTGGCACCTCCCTGTTGGAAAATAACAAGTAGGGCAATTAACAATCCCAGTCACGTCCATCCCTCTCTACCACCTTCCTTAACATAGATTTTAAGGTTTTATTAAACCTTTCGACTAAACCGTCGGTCGGTGGTGGTAAAGTGGTCCCCAGAGGCAGAGCAGGCTTTTCAGGACCTAAAACAAGCTCTCTGTAAACAGCCAGTGTTGGTGGCACCTGACTTCGCCAGACCATTTATTGTACAGACAGATGCATCGGATGTAGGGCTGGGGGCTGTCATGTCCCAAGAAATAAATGGGGAAGAACACCCCATTGTATTTCTTAGCCGTAAATTGTCCTCCTGTGAGAAAAATTACTCTATTATAGAGAAAGAGTGTTTAGCCATAAAGTGGGCCCTGGATTCGCTGAGGTACTACCTGCTAGGTAGAAGGTTTAAGCTAGTGTCAGACCACGCACCCCTAAAATGGATGCGAAAAAAAGGGTAACAATGCCCGGGTAACTAGATGGTTCCTAGCGCTACAAGATTTTAGATTTTTTGTAGAACACAGGCCGGGAAAAATGCATGCTAATGCCGATGCCCTGTCAAGGGTACACTGTATGGTGGCAGAAGGTGCCCAACCCCTCGGCTTTGGGCAGAGGGGGGGGGGTATGTAGAAGGGTCAGAGGGTCCGTCGTAGACGGGAGGTATTTATCACCGAGGTGGCTGGCCTCGGTGATATAAAAAAAAACATTTTAGTATATGCCAGCAACAGTTATTGCTGCTGAGCAGTGTTTCTGTGTTGGTTCCGGGTCGGGTTTTTTTATGGAGCGGCCCAAGAGTCTGGGTGGGACGGCCGCTCCAATACTCCAGCCCAGGTCTTACCGGCCATATAAAAGGCAGCTGATGTAGGAGGTCAGGGGGTGTGTTTCTGGACCTGAAACCAGGAACCGTGTACTGCCTGAGCTGTGAGGCTGTGTGGACCTGAAGGTATGCCATTGCCATTGGGGAGCATATTATGCTGCATGCTATTTACCTGAAGCAAGGACTTTCTGTTGAACCGTTTTGTTTATGCTGAAGCCAAGCTGAATTTGTGTTGAACCAGTGGATATAAAATAAACATATCTTTATTTTGGGACTAAAACCCGTGCGCCTGTGCTTGCCTTTGTGCTAACCCCTCACAATATATAGATATATATATATATATATATATATATATATATATATATATATATATATATATTATATATATATATATAGACATATATAGACATGCAGACATTTGGGGCCGCATGTATGAAAACTGTTTAGATCTAAAACCCACTTTGTTGCCCATATCAACCAATCAGAGCACACCTTTCATTTTTCAGAGCACTATATGAAATGAAAGGGGCGCTCTGATTGGTTGCTATGGAAAACAAAGTGAATTTTAGACCTAAACAGTTTTCATACATGTGGCCCTTGGTGTCAGTAGCCATACATTACTGACAAATGTAGCTAGCATGGCGGCTATGCTGACAAGTATAGGTTACCCTTCCTGGAATGGTCATAGTGTTGGATGGGAGGCCGTTTCCACGTTCCAGTGCCAGGTTGTAAGGTTGTACAAGGCCTATTAAAAGGCTGTCATTCAAATTATCCATGGGGGGTGGTTGCTGCCTGCAGTTTGGAGAAACAGGGGAGCTGGAGAGAAGGGCTCTTCCCCCGGCTTGAGGGAAACCGGAACCAGTGCAGAATGATATGTGAACAGTTGCTGGGTAATAGACTCAGACTACGGATAGAGAGTGTCTCTAATTATGTGTAGTGAGTGGCTAGGCGGCCAACATGTTTGTTTATGTGTTTGTTTATTTCTATAAGATTTTTTCTGTGCCTCAATAAAACTGGCTGGGGCTAAAAAAAAAAAGTAGCAGAGATGCTTTTCCAAACATTCCTATGTTCCCTTTGACTGTGTTTTAGAGCTAATAGAGTGCTGCAGATATTGGATTGTGTTTGTATTTTACTGCCACATCAGCGTTTACAAATTATCATTTTTTCTAAAAAACTTTTTGGATTTACAGACAAAAAATTGATTTTTTAGACTGTTTGTATGGGGGAGTGGCAGCACCTACTTTGGTTTTTGCACTCCGCTCATCTGCACAGGTTTTTAAATCCATGCAGAGTAACTTGTAGCTGGACTCTTCTCTCCCTGAAATTTGGAGATCTTAACAGACAACAATAGAGGTATCAATAGAGTAGGTTCCCATCTGAGGTCGCCTTGACGTTGGCAGATGGGCTTTTACAGTTTTGATAAAAAAATGTACACTAAGAACGTCAAGTTTTCATGTTTATAAAGTAGCAGAAATGCTTTTCCAAAAATCCCTATGTTCCTTTTAACTGTTTTTAGTGCTAGTAGAGTGCTGCTCACATTGTGTTGTGTTTGGATCTCCAGAGCTAAGCGTGATCCCCAGGACGGTCCAAGATGGCGTCCTTGAGCTAAGTGAGTGCTCACTATATATATATATATATATATATATATATATATTTTATATTTATATTTTTATGAGAGAGAGAGAGAGAGAAGAGTAGAACAGGGTGAGAGAGAGAGAGAGAGAGAGAGAGAGAGAAAGAGAGATCAGCAGGTTACAACAGAGATACAGAAAAACTGAGAGTCACAGAAAGGAAAAGCAGTGGAAGGTGACCGCTTCATCGTAAACAATACCCTACGGAACCAAGTGTCATGTCAGACCATTTGTAACCATTTACATAAGCGGAATAAAAGAATACTAAGCGACTGGCAAGGGCACCTGACCGGTATCTGAACTGGTTATTGCATAGTGCTTTCCTTGACATATCCAGTATTGTTGGCGGCCATCATTTCTGCTCAGGGTATATCGACTTTCATCAGTGAGCAGCAATAAGGATCACTGGCCCCTTGTCCAGGATAGTTGCTCCCTGGAAATGCACAGAATGACAATGCTGTGCATAGTGATGTGGTCAGGTCGCTAGCACACAGACAACTCTGATGTAAATGGCTATGAATGGTTTGACGTGACACTTGGTTGTCTCTCATCTTCCTTAAATATTCCTGGAGTGGTGTTACATTCATCAACCGGTTCTACAGGGCCTTGTTTACAATGAAGTGGTGATCAGTGTGCAAGATAGCCAAAGGATGTTCACTTATTTTCCTTTCTGTGACTCTCCCAGTCTCTTGGTATGAAGCATCTGTTGAGTCTGTTGTGAATTATGCAATTAAGCTCCTTGTTAGAGATTAGCAGATTCAGCAAAAAGTACTGAAATATTGAAAAGTTGGACATGTGCATTCTAAAGTTAAGAGATGGTCGCATTTAGTTCACTAAAAAAAAGTGTCAAGAGATTTTGTGTCCATCCTGAAATTTCAACCTATATATATTGGGGCAGAGCGACCATAGGCAGTCGCAGGGTTCTGTCACTAGGTGGCGTACGTGCCACCGAGAGACTGGTCTCGGTGGGGGAAGCCAGGTATTGTCAGTCAGCAACATTAGGGTGCTGACTCTTGTACATAGCATGGCTAATGTCCAGCCATTAAGGGCTGGCCTTCCCGGAACAACTGCAGATGGGTGGGTGGTTGTTCCCACGTTCCAGCCCAGGTATTGTGTGATTCTCTGGAGACTTATTAAAGGCCTCCTACTTCAGATGATCGGGGGTGGTGGTCAACTGCAGTATGGAGAAGCAGTGGAGCTGGTGAGAGGAGGCTCTTAACCCCCAGGCTTGAGGAAGCCGGTACCAGTGGAGGCTGGTGAAGTGAGTGTTGGCGGTGCTGGACGGTTAGTCCTGACTGCAGGTTAGTGAGGGACTCACTAAATGTTTAGATAGTGGCTAGATGGCCTAGGTGTTTATTTGTATTTTTGTGTGCTATATACGGTTTTCTGTGTTGAAGAATTAAACTGGCTTAGTCCAGACTAAAGAGAACCCTGTGTCCTCTCTGCCACAGTTCGTTTACCAAAACGGCGATCACGGAGGCTAAGGAACCCCCAGGGACGATACAAGATAGCGTTGCCGGAAGGCATGTGAAATGAGTCATATATTATATATATATTTATATATATTTATATAATATATATTTATATATTTATACACATATATCTTTAAATTTGTAAAGTATGTAAACTTTTTGGTCCCAATTTAAATGAGCATAGTAAATCACTGGAATTTTAGAACAATAAAATACAGATCATGCCCCAGAAGAAGCCGTGTAGGGCAAAAACTGGGACGGGATATGGTCAGCATGTACGTCTTATTAATAATGTTGAGCGATTGCGTTGGCTATCGAGAAGATTCGAGCGATCTGTCGAATAGTCGGCCGCTATCGATTAAGGTTTTTCGTTAGGTGGGAGCATCGATCTAGGCGATTACCATTAAAAGTCTATGGGAGCAGCAACAAACCTTCATTATTACACAAACAGGCTGCTGAGAAAGCTGTGAAATTAACATCCACAACAGTAAAATGGATAACGTGCTACTTCTTAGGCAACACCACTTAGGTTTATAAAAAGTCAAAGAAAAAAAGTCACAGGACAGATTCACTAGCCCTGTCTTGTACACGATGACCTTTAACCTGCATCACCCACAAATTAAATAAGTGCCAGAAAGAAAGCAGTATGATTTAACCATCATGTTACTTCGAAATGGACATTGAATTTCCCTCGTCCTGGAACGCAGCATGAGCCCAAACCTGCATGACCCACAGATTTAAAAAAAGTGCTGCAAAAGGTGTCTTTCATCAACCATTTTAGTTGATCTGGACATTGCTAGAACTGTACCTGTCGCCACTGCATGACACAGGGCCCGGAGTTAACAGATGTGGGTGCGGTGAGAGACCGGCTGGGGGCTGGTTCGTCATATATATTAAACGCAGGTTAAAATGCCCTGATGACGCATGCAACAATAACTGTCGTGCTGAAGCAGTGTGACGGAAAGCGGAAGTGTGAGATACTCAGCATTCACTCAGTACACAATAAAGACTTGGGTAGCGCTTGCCCCTCCGTATGAGTGCGGCCAATTGAGCTTCACTTGGAAAATACTGGTGGTTACGCTCCAGTTACACACAGGTGCCTTTTGCTTGGCATTCTTTTCTCTATTTTACTCAACGTGCTGGAGGAAATTGTTCTCTGTACCATATTGTTCACTCTGTCCGTGCTCCACTTCTCCATCCTCTTACATAACATACATCCTGGGTCAATCTTTTCCTGTACTTCCTTGTACAATTCAGGGGAATTTTTTTTTACCAGCTATTTTTTCATCAAGTTTTTTTAGTTGTTTTAATTCTAGAAACCATTTTTAAAATAGGTATTGGAATCCACCATGTCTTTGTTTCTCTTTTTTTCATTGTATTATATGGCGTTGTCTCAATACAGGGATTGATGCTATTGTTAAGAGATCTTGCAAAAAACAAGTCATTTTGCAATTTGTTCCATTTACAGTTGTCCTTCTAATTTTTTTTGTTTTTTCCTGTTTTCTGGACTGCACCATCACACCTTGAGCCACTCTTGACAATTGTGAAGAACAAAAATGTCTGTTTGAAACAACATTTTTTAGAATAGGACTCGTAGTATAGCTGCATTGTCACAGCAAAATGCCACAAAAAATTCAAAAGCATGACCTTGAGCCACTTTGGACAATTGTGAGAACAATGTCTGTATAGAAACAAAAACATTTGTTTGGAATATGGACTGTAGTTTCTAGCTGCAAGGTCCACAGCGAAATGCCCCCCATAAAATTCAAAGCATGAACCTTGAGCCAATTTGGACAATTGTGAAGAACTCAATGTCTGTTAGAAAACAACATTTTTTTTGAATATGTCCCTGTAGTATGCTGCATGTCACTGCAAAATGCCCCCAAAAAATTCAAAGCTGATTGAGCAAATTTGGACCAAATTGTGAGAAAAAGTCTGTTAGAAACAACCATTTTTTTAGAATAGGACCTGTAGTATAGCTGCTTGTCACAGCCTAAATGCCCCCAAAAATTCAAAACATGACCATGAGCCACTTTTGACAATTGTGAAGAACAAATGTCTATTTAGAACAACTTTTTTAGAATAGGACCTGTAGTTTCTGCTGCCATTTCAAAGCAATATGCCCCCAAAAATTTCAAAGCATGACCTTGAGCCAACTTTGGTCAATTGTGGAAGAAAAATGTCTGTAGAATTAAAAATTTTTTATAATAGGGACTGTGAGTTTGCTGCATTTCAAAGCGAGCATGAACCAAAAAAATTATAAAAATGAAGATTATCAGACACTGTTTAAAAATTGCGGTGGGAGAATGCACTTAGAAGGCAAATTTCTGTTCAATGGAACCCTCATTTTGCTGTATCTCACGTTTACATGACCCCACAAAAATTATAAATATGACTCTCAGCCACTGTTATAATTGTTGAGGGAGGAAATGCCACTTAGAAAGCCACATTTCTGTTCCAAAGGACCCATGATTATTGCTGTATCTCACAGCTACATGACCCCAAAAAATTATAAATATGACTTCTCAGCCACTATTAAAAATTGTGAGGGAGAAATGCCACTTAGAAGCCACATTTCTGTTCCAAAGGACCATAATTATAGCTGTATCTCACAGCAACATGACCTCAAAACCATTGACAATGCGAAAACTTCTTAAGATAAAGTGAGTAAATGGAATACGGTGTTGTCATGAAACCTTGCTGTCTTTTACAGTCTCCTCACAGCAAAGAGAATAAAAGAGGAAAAGAGAATAAAAGTTGCAGTAAGAAATGATCATTTTAAAAAAAAGTTTTCAAGAGGACCATTTCTGTTTGAAAAGGAATGTGAAGTAGACCGGCAACTAATCGGTGACCTCGGCAATTGGGGCCACAACATCATCAGAGATCCATGCCTGATTCATCTTGATGAAAGTCAAACGATCCACATTATCTGTGGAAAGCCGGATGCGTTTGTCTGTAATGACTCCTCCAGCTGTGCTGAAGGTCCGCTCAGATATGACGCTGGCTGCTGGGCAGGACAAACCTCTATGGCGTGACGAGCCAGCTCGGGCCATTCGTCCATTTTGGATACCAGAAGTCTATTGGGTCCGGAACACATGCAAAAACATCGGTGTTGAGACGCAGATAGTCGTGCACCATGATCTTAAGCTGATCTCTGTGTGTTGGATGTGTGCCCTGCATTGCATGCGTTGGTGAGGTGGTAAACAAAGATTGCCAGAGGTCACCCATTAGGCTTTCGCCACCTTGCCTGCTGCTGCCGCTACGCCTACTTGGCACTCTACTGCTGTCACGTCGCTGATGTTGTTCCACCGTGACATTTGGGGAACGTGAAGCAGACGCAACAGATGTCTCCAGTTGATCAATCAGCAAGGTCTCCATTTCCTGCATTTTACTCTCTATTTGGGTGGGTGGAAGGAAAGTGCTGAGTTTTTGTTTTGTACGGGGATCCAGGAGGGTGGCCACCCAGTAACTGTTGTTCATTTTGATGGCCTTAATGCGAGGATCATGTTGGAGGAAATGGAGCATCCAAGCACTCATGTGAGAGATGGAGCCTTGATTTCCCAAGCCTCTGGGTCGAGGGGCACTAGCAAACTGATCTTCCTCATCTTCCTCCTCCGCCTCAAATTCGCGCCAACCTCTTTCCAAGGCAGGGACGTCGGTAACATCGGTGTCTAGGAATACCCCCTCTCCCTCCTCCTCCTCGCTGCCTCCGGCACAGCTTCAACACAGCCCTGACTTGCCTGAGATGATGCACCCTGAGAACTGATGCGCCACCTTGCACTAGCTCTGGACCCCGAACCACTGCCTAATGAAGACCGATGAAATTGTGAAACTGTCGGGCCTTGTGGATTTGACGGAGAGAAAGGCTCCGTGTCCGCATCTGTGTCCGTCTCCTCCTCCGTCGCTGGCAGGACCTGTTGTTTCAGAGTGTCCAACGATCGTTCCAGAACTAAGATCACCACAATGCTCATGCTGACAAGGGCATTGTCCGCACTGACCATTTGGTGGCTTCTTCAAAACTGGCAAGGATGGTGCAGAGCTCTTTCACCTGCCTCCACTCTCGGTGGTTCAACACCCCGAGGTCCGCACCGCTGCTTGTCAGGCCATGTGTCACTTCGTACTGCGTAATGGCATTGCGCTGCTGCCACAATCGCTGGAGCATGTGGAGGGGTGGAATTCCAGCGTGTTGCCACGTCAACAATGAGACGGTTGACGGGGAGGCCGAGCTGACGCTGCAACGCAGCCAGGCGGGACGAAGCAGGGTGCGAACGGCGGAAGTGCGAACTCAGACCTCGAGCCTTCTTCAGCAGGCAGTCCAGACCCGGGTAGCTCTTTAGAAATTTCTGGACGACAAGGTTCATGACATGTGCCAGGCAAGGGATGTGCTCCAGCCTACCGATCTTAAGGGCGGCCAGCAGATTTCGCCCGTTATCGCACACCACCTTGCCTGGCACAAGGTTCTTGTCACCCAGCCAGCGCTCGGTCTCGTTGCCTTGGAGACCGTCCACAGCTCCTGACCTGTGTGTGGAAGGTCTCCAAAGCAGATTAATTTCAACACGGCCTGGTGTCTCTGGGCACGTGATGCCACCAGAGGACCTTGGGGGAAAGAGCCCTGCACAGTCCCTGCGGTTTTGAAGAGCGTGCGCCGAGCCTGAGAGCCACCGTCACCCCCAGAGACATCCACCCAGCTCACCCAGTGAGCTGTCACAGAGATATAGCGGCCTTGGCCGTGCTTACTAGTCCATGTGTCGGTGGTGAGATGGACTTTTCCGGACACAGATGCAGACAACGCGCTTGAAATTTTAGATGACACGTGGCTGGCCAGGGAAGGGCGGCTTTTCTGGCAAAGAAATGCTGCTCGGCATCTGGTATTGGGGGCAGGCGAGGGCCATGACGTGGCGGAACCCCTC
>JAODAL010058858.1:0-21843 GCA_025379985.1 Phyllomedusa bahiana | reverse complement strand
CCATGTTGGCACCTCCTCACATTTAGACCACTATGGTACCCACTCCCCCTTCTCTGTCACATATAGGCCAGTGCTGTAGTCCCCTCTTCTGTGATATATAGATTAGTGATGTAACCCTCTCCTCTGTCACATATAGCCCACTGTTGTAGACCCAATGTCACATATAGCCCAGTGCTATAGCCCTCTGTCACATAAAGCCAGCTGATGTAGTCCCCTGTAGCACTTATAGCCCACTGCTGTAGCCCCCTCACTGAATTTCTGTGGCATGGTCTGGTGTTATGAGCAAAAGACCTGTGGTGACATCAGAGTACCAAAGGCTCAGATCCTGTTTTCAACTGACTGCAGGATTAAATAAATCTGCAGTGTAACAGGGCTAATTCTTGGGGACGGTGGAGCAAGCAACCGCTCATGGCACCCCTCCTTCTTTCAATACATTTGGCACCCACAGCAGCTGCCCACCCAGCCTGCCCCAAGAAATGGCCCTGTTACCGACTATAGAAAAATTGTAGTCCTGTTAAAGTGCACACATGTATGTACTTAAACGCATTTATACTTTTTGTTTTTTAACGAACAGGGACATTAGTAAAAGAGACAGAAGGCAGGAAGATAAGCTGTGAAGGCTTGGATGTGTCTTTAAGTGGGTCACCTGCTTTCAAAGAAGATGAAGGTTTCTACACAGTCTCTGTGCCCGCTGCATCTGGGCATCAAGAACAAACTAATTATATGTTTGTGAAAGGTGAGCTAAATCTGATTTGTTCATTTCGAGTCCAATATTTCAGTTTTATTTATGTTGCGCTATAGTCTGTACTAAATAAAGCATCTAATAGCAGTAGTACATATATAATGTAGCATACTATGATCCCTACAGCTACAATCAGCTATTTTTATGTCCTACACTGAAGACCAGACTTGGAGTGGCCCACAAGAGAACAGGAAAGTCCCCTGATGGGCCACTGGGCATAGTCTGCCACTGAGAATAGAAGGCCTGAGGCTGCTTTCAGGGAGCAGAGAAAGAGAGGCAAGAGCCAAGTGCAGTCATATACAGTAGCTATAGAGCATAATCTACTATGGTATTCTCTATAATGCTTTTTGTGGTATGCTGACAGCCAGACAGATGCCAAAAAACCGATTTTTTATCTCCATCTAGCAATGGAATGCTATGGACATATTAAATGTGTATGTCAGGAGTTTACCCAATATACATAGTAAACATAACTAAAAAGTAAGATGTGAACAGGCGCTTACACTACATTTTTAAGTGCTTCTCCATTTCTGAGGCAAGCTCATTGCTCATTGCAATCAAGCCTCAGTGAATGGGAAGATGGCTGCATTTCCACAGCTCTCCCCAATTCTTGTCTATGGGAGTTCCGAATATAGCCGAGCACAGTCGTTGATTATATTAAGAATGACCATAACAAAGAATAGGGAGACCTGCACAAGCAGGGTCATCTCCCCGTTCTCTTAAGGCCGGCTCATAGCAAGCTATGGGATGAACTCAGAGAGGATTTTTCTTTGTGGCATAAACATATATAAACCTATATCTACTTTAAAAGTCTGTGATTCCCTTTGTGTTAAGATAAAACACCGCCAGAATTTTGATTTTCACTCTAAATCACTTATTGATGTCAACATAAAATTATCTTTGAAAATTATTTCCATTAGACTAGCCGATTATTGCCAGCTCTAGTCCATTACAATTCTGCTCTCTATTTGCTATATCTTTGCTATATCTATATCTATATCTCTCGCATCCGCTCATTCCTCAACTAAGACACTACAAAAAAGCTGGTCCATGCCCTTGTTTATCTCCACGCCTAGACTACTGCAACATCCTTCTCTGTGGCCTCCCAGCTAGCTCCTCGCTCCACTCCAATCCATCCTTAACTCTGCTGCCCCTCTTATCCACCTCTCTCCCACTACTCCTCTGCCTCTCCCCTCTGCCAATCCCTTCATGGCTTCCCATTGCCCAGCGATTCATTTCAAGCTACTAACATGACTACAAGGCTCTCCATGACCTCTCCCCTCCATACATCTCTGCCCTAATTTCCAAATATCTCCCTCACCGCAATCTAAAGCTCTCACAGGACCTTCTCCTCTGCTCTCCCCTTATCAGCTCCTCACACATCCGTCTCCAAGACTTCTCCCGTGCTTCACCCACACTCTGGAACTCAATGCCCCAACACATCAGACTCTCCTCCACTTTCACCAGCTTCAAAAGCAGCCTGAAAACCCATTTCTTCCAGCTTGCCTATAACCTACACTAACCTTGTTGTCACTACTTCCTCCACAAACATGTCTGCCCCTCACCTCCTGTCTCTTTCCTTCCTCCAAGCTGTAATCTACACAGCTTTGATTTTCAAAATTGAAAACCGTTTAAAAAACATGGAATGTGTACATTCTTTAATTTTCGATGGAAAATGTACAATTCATTGTTATGGGCTGGCCAAATAAAAAAACTGACCACAAAATCCGTGCAAAAAATGTGGCAAAAAACGAAAACCGATTGTAAAATACTCTCAGATTCTGTTATAAAATCCGACCAGCATTTTAGAATTGCTGTGGATGTACCCTGAGGCCTGGTTCACATCTGCGTCAAAGGATCTGTTCAGACTCCACCTTCATAAACAGATGACAGACAGCAACAGAACCTGGCAGATCCCATTAACTACATTAGGGTCCATCAGGCTTCTGTCCTGGTGGCCATCATTTTAAAGGAAAAAATAGCTCTGCATGCTGCGCTAGTTCTTTCTGTAATTTCTGAACTTGGATTGCGTATGCATAGTTACTATGTTACTAGTTACTACAGTATACTTTTAATATTTCTCAATATAGTCCTTCTATATCACGCAGTATGTGACATGTCATAAAAGTATATACATGTGATCTATAATATGTCATATATTGTGTATCAGGAACATACAAATATTAGTTTTAACAAAAATAGATTTTGAAATCAGAGGTTAGGGCTGGTATTGAACATCCTGCACAAAACTGCTAGACTGATCCATAAACTGTGTTGCCCTTTTACCTTTTTACCAAGAGGTTTCTGAACCCAACCTGAAATCACATTATCTTCTGCAAAAGAGATGACACAGTACAAATATAACTACTATGCTAACACAGAGATTTACAGTGGAGAGTAAGCTGTGCAACATCATTTACTCAAATACTATCACGTATGAAGGTCCACAAATGTATGTAAAAATCTTGCCCTAGTATTTGTTACGTGTAAATTCCTGGCTTATAGCAGTTACTTTATTTTTATTATTATTTCATCATTATCATAATACCACTAAACTGTCCTACAATACAGTAAACACACAGTGAGAATAACGCTATAGTGCCTAGCTGGCTACACAGCCCTGTCGTTCCTTTTTGGGTTGCCTGTTACCCTGCAGGGATAATGACCAGGACTCCCTGATGTCTACCTGAGGTGCAAAATTGCACATTCAATGGTCTTTGAAGCTAACAGGCCTCTTTCTCAGTAACATTTGTTGAGCAGTGGGGGAGCTTAGGTGAAATACAAGAACTGGGGGGATGCTCACATCTCCCCCCTTTAGAAGGCGCTAGGGGCAGTACCTCTCTGTGTTCCCCCGGGTGCCCGTTCGCCCCTTCCACCTGTCGGGACAACTAATCATTGTTGCCGTGGTCTTGGCCCTTCTGGTGGTGAATTGCGAAGTGGTACTGTTGGAGCGCCTCTGGAGCACCCGGGTAGAGGACCTCAGTCATGCCCACCTGGCACTTTTCCGACTTGATGGTCAAGCCTGCCTGGCGGATTTGCCTGAGCACCAGCGTCAGATACTGTAGGTGATCCTCCCAGGTGGGAGTGAAAGCGGCTATGTCATCCAGGTACGTGGCCGTGTACAATTCGAGTCCCTTGAGAAGAGTGTTGACCGTCTACTGAAAAGTGGCAGGGACATTCTTCATACCGAACAGTATGACAGTTGACTCGTACAGTCCGAAAGGGGTGATAAAGTCAGTGTGTTTCTGAGTCTCACGGGTCAGGGGAATCTACCAGTATCCTCGACTCAGATTCATGATGGTCAGGTACTTAGACCCAGCCAACTGATCGAGCAGGTCATCGATGCGTGTCATTGGGCATGCATCGGTGACTGTGATAGCGTTGAGCCCCCTTTAGTCCACGCAGAACCCGGTGGTCTGGTCCTTCTCGAGGACTAGGACTACAGACTACAGGCTGTTGGATGCCTGGATGACCCCCAGCTTCAGCATTTCATCAATCTCTTCGCCCATGTGCTGCTGCAATTCTTCGGAGATCCGATATGCTGGATCTGGGGGTGATTCCTGGTGTCCACATGATGGAAGGCAGACTCCATCCTTCCGGGCACGTTGATGAACAACTCCCGGAAGGGGTTTGACAGACCATCACTTGGTACAGCCGTCCTTGGCCCCAGAGAACTCTCAGGCTGTCATCAGCCTCTAACGCTGCCTGAAAATCCTGACTAGATGTTTTCAGAATGGATGAGACAGCCATGTTTATTGTTAGCTCCACGGGACCTACCTCCGCCTGCCCCAGCATTTACGTGGTCCAATGGGAGGACACTGTTGGACCCTTGATGCTTCCAATGTATGTGACAACGGCCACGACTGCTGCATTCATTTATAGTTCACCCTCCCCCTCGGCGTCAGTAATTCGGCCTAACCTTGCCCTCTGACATCCCAGTTGTGGGGAGACCCTGCACTGTGGCATTATCTGGGAGCCTTAGCTCACTTGCATGCTCCCCCACCGCAGCATTCTGCCCCTTGTCTGTCCCGACTGTTGGCTCAGTTGACCTAACCTGGCCCTCTGACCTCCCGGTGGTGGAGAGACCCTGCACTGTGGATTTACCTGGGGGTCCTGCCTCACCTGCATGCTCCCCAACCACAGTGGTGTGCCCCCTGTCTGTCCCCTCTGCTAACATGCCAGTGAACAACAAATCCCAGCAGGCTTGCTGGACACACCCTGCTGCCTCATTGCAACCTGCTGACTTTGCCTCCACTCCATAGGAGGGAGAGGGACACATCATACCACCCAACCCCACACTCCCATCCATATGGAGGTTAATAACATTGTTTGTCATTATCAACTTGGGTGGACCTTATATGTTCAGGGGCCTAAAAGTATGCCACTAGCCACCCCAAATCTGTCCCTATCGAGACACTGAACTCCCTGCCTGGCACCCCAGTCCAAGAAAACCTTGGTGACTGGCAGCACCAGCACAACGCCTCCAATTCGGGAGACAGTGTGAGTCTTTCCAGGTATCATGTCCTGTGGGGACACCAGCTCAGGTCGCACAACAGTCATCTCAGCGCCCATGTCCAGGAGTCCCATGGCCATGGCTCAGCCTACAGTGATGGTCTGATAGTTATCCCCCACACACAAAACATTGGGGAGTCTCTGGAAAAGCGACTGGAACGGCCCTTCTGGCACTGGGGACACATGGCCTTGAAGTTTCCCAGCTGTTTACAAAGGTGACAGAGTTGGGGTTCCCGCATGGACGTGGAAAAATGGGCTGAGGTCCCCCTGGGTTTAGGGGTAGGGACATCTGGCATCACGTGCGCCTTACCCCCTCTCCAGCTGGCAGGCTTCCTGGCTTCTGGAGCACGATTGTTGGCATATTCGTCAGCAAGGTTTGCTGTGGTGCATCCTCCTTTGGTATCCTGTCACGAAGGTGCTGCTGGAGGTCCTCTGGGCAGTTCCAAAAAAACTGCTCCATCACGATGAACCTTCAGCTGCTGGACAGTGGTGAGCTCCAACCCCGAGGTCAACTGGTCAACTGCTCTCTGAAGGGTCGGCATGTGGTCGGCCCAGCAAACTTCGGAGCTTCTTCTGGTACGTCTCAGGGGTTAGGTTCTACTGCCGGACCAGAGCCTGCTTGATTTCCTTATAGTTCTGGGTTGTCTCGCTAGGTAGGTCCCCAAAGATTTCCAGGGCTTTGCCCGAGAGACAAGGGGAGGACCCACAGGTCCTCAGGTAGATGGTCCTGACGGCAAAATTTCTCAAATGCCAGCAAGAAGGTGTCCAGGTCCCCACCTTCATCCAGCATGGGAAAGTCCTCTGCCCATAGCTTTGGGACCCGGATCTCAGGGGACTCTTGACTGGCCGGGGTGGGCTGTGAGGTTTGTATCTGCAGTGGGTGCTCATGCTGATGTTCTACACCCTCTACAACCTGTGAAGCAGGCCAAAAGTGATTAGTCCACCTAATTTCCTGATGTATGGCGCGTCAAATGAACATGTTTGGTGCATTATTCGCCTGGCCCGACGCTTTGTAATGCGCCAAAGATGTGGCAAACATGAAAAATTTTTGAGTTCCTGGTTACCTTTTTTGATCAAAATGTTTAAGCTGCCCACGATTTTAAAACGTGATCTCAAATCGGGCAGTCCAAACTATTTTTTACCTCTAAATAACCCCAATTCCCAGGCCTCTCACGGGGTCAACCGACCTCCTCATACAGAAGAAAAAAATAAAACACTCCCAAACCTGCAACTGCACTTCTTATGACGCCTGTGAGAGGGGGCAGGTGCAGAAAACCAAATGGAGGCACCCCTTCCTCCCCATTAGGTTAAAATTCAATATAACCAAAATAACGGTTTTTCTGCACAAAAAAAACATTTCTGAAAAAAAATGCAAACCGGGTGCCCCGGCGGGCTGCGGCACAAAAATTTTTAAAATTATACATGCCACACGCCACCCGCCAGGGGGCACATATGCAAAAAGGGCAATAATTACGTGGAAATCCCTAAAGAATATTTACGCATTTTTCATACATGAAAAAACTTTGAGTTTCTCGGTTCACATTTTTGATAAAAAGATGTTTAAGCTGCCCAGATTTTCAACGTGTTCTAAAATGGGGAGTCCTAACTTTTTTTTACTTCAATGACCAATTCCGGGCCCTCATGGGTCAACGCCCTCGTTATACAAAGAAAAAAAATATAACACACCCAACCTGAAAAACTGATTTCTTATGACGCCTGTGAGAGTGGGCAGGTCAGAAAACCCAAAGGGAGGACCCTTCTTCCCCATTAGGTTAAAATAATATACAACCAAATATAACGTTGGTTCGAAAAAAAACTTTTCTGAAAAAAAAATAAAACCCGGGTGCCCCCGGCGGGCGCGGCCAAAAAAAAATATATTACACTCACCGGCCCTTTTAAAGTACACCATCTAGTAGGGGTTGGGACCCCTTTGCCTTCAAAAACTGCCTCAATTTTTTCGTGCATAGTTTCACAAGGTGTTGAAACGATCTCAACTGGACAAGGGGCCCAAAGGTGCCAAGAAAATATTCCCCCACCATGACACCACCCCACCAGCCAAAACGTTGAACAAGCAGGATGGATCCATGTTTTCATGTTGTTGCCCAAATTTGACCCTACCATCCGAAGCGCGCAGAAATCGAGATCAAGCCCAGCAACGTTTTTTTTCCAATCTTTATGCCCCAATTTCGTGAGCTTGGGAAATTGGAGCTTCATTTTCCCTGTTGTTACTAAAAGGGAGTGGCCCCCGGTGTGGTCTTTGTGCAAACCCCTTTGCCTAAAAGTTCGCCGAAATGTGCTTTTCAGAGTGCTCTTCTGCCACCTTGGTTGAACGGGGGGCATTTGAATCACTGTTGCCTTTCACAGCCGAACCCAGGCTCCCCCAATTCTCCTTTGACCTTGGCATAAAACAAATTTGCCCACAGGACTGCCCCCCCCACTGGTTTTTTTCTTTTTTGGACCATTCTCTGTAAACCCTAGAATGGTTGTGTGTGAAATCCCGGGAGATCACAGTTTCTGAAATACTCGACCACCCCTTCTGGCCCCAAACAACCATGCCACGTTAAAAGGAAACCAAATACCTTTTCCCTTTCCCCAAAAGATGCCTTTTTTTGAACTGAGGGATTGTTTGGGACCATTCTACATGCCAAATGATGAGTTGCCGCCATTGATTGGCCCTGTTTTAGAAATTAAGTGTTAACGAGATTGGACAGGTGTACCAAATAAAGGGGCCCGGTGAGGTAAATATACATTACACACGCCCCCACTCCAGCGGCAACTACGAAAAAAGGGGCAATCTTTAGGGGGAAACCCCTAAAAAAAGCATTTAGCTATATATCAACTAAAAAAATTTTGAGCCCGGGTTCACATTTTTGATCAAAAATTTAAGCGCCCCCGATTTTAAACGGATCCAAATGGGCAGTCCTAGCTATCTTTTCCTCTAAATTTGAGCCCAATTCCAGGTCTCTCACTGGGTCAACCGACCTCCGTTATACAGAGAGAAAAAAATAAAATACACCCAACCTGCAAGCTGCACTTCTTATGACAGCCTGTGAGAGTGGGCAGGCGCAGAAAACCAAAGTGGGGGCCCCCTTTCTCCCCTAAGGTTAAAAATCAATAACACCAACTAAACGATTTTTTGCAAAAAAACATTTTAGGTAAAAGATAGTATAGGATTTGCTCTTTTTGAGATCACGTTGAAAGCCCGGGGGCGCTTTAAAATTTTTTGAAAAAATTGTGAACGAAAAACCAAAGTTTTTTCATGTTGATAGGTAAATGCTTTTTAGGGATTTCCACGTAATGTATTGCCCTTTTTGCAGTTGTGCCACTGGCAGTGGTGTGCGTGTGTACATGTAAAAATAAATATTAAATATTTTATAAAATATTATGTGTGTGCCGCAGCCCTGCCGAGGCCCCCGGGGTTTCATTTTTTTTTTTCGGAAAATGTTTTTTTGGGGAAACAAATTTATTTTTGGGGTTTTATTTGATTTTCCCTATAAGGGGGAGGAAAGGGATGCCTCCCTTTGGTTTTTTGCCCCTGCCCACTCCAGGCTGTCAAAAAAGGAATTGCAGGTTGGGGTGTTTTTATTTTTTTCTCTCGAAAACGGAGGTCGGTTCCCCAAGTGAGAGGCCGGAAAATTGGGGCTTATTGAGAGGTAAAAGATATATGGATGCCCGATTTGAGATCAGTTGAAAGTCAGGGCAGCTTAAAACTCTTTTGACAAATATTTTTGAACCAGAATCTCAAAGTTTTTTCCTGTATGATAATAGGTAAAGGGTTTTTAAAGGGGTTTCCACAAAGATGTGGCAACGCACAAAAAATTGTTTGTAAGAAACCCTTTTTTGAATGTGGCCCCGGGAAAAAATAGGGAAAAACTGTTTGGAAACAGGCAGACCAATTTCAAGTGTTGTTTAGCATATTTTCGTAGGGAACTAGATTCCCTAGGGAAAAAAATAAAATATTTTTCAATCTATACCCCTAAATAATAAAAAAATATTTTTGAATAATTATCAAATATTCAATTAAATGTATGAAATAAAAAAAAAATTATGTTACAAAAAAAAATTAATTAAAAAAATTATTTAATATCCTATTAAAATTTTTTTAAAAAAAATTTATAATTTAAAAAGAAAAAAATTAATTTTTTTAAAAATTTCCCTTCAAATTTAACTAAATTCATAACTAAAAAAAAAAAAAAATTTTGTTTGGAATTTTAATTTTTAAAAAAATAAAAAATTTCTAAAATTTTTCCCCAAAAATTTAGTATTAAAAATAAACTTTTAAATTGAAAAGACTCAAAAGTTTTTCAAAGTAATTTAATTCATTATCAGTTTGGGTTTTTTAAAAACTATGGGCCAAAGACCCCGGGACGCCCCAAAAAATACTGAACTTAGGGCCCATTTAGACCGAAACCCCTTCAAAAATTCATTAAAAACATGAAATTTTGAAATTTTGGCTCCCTTCTAAAAGGAATAATTTGAAATTAAAGGGGAAGATACATTCTGTCCCCCTTTGAAAATTTGTATTTACTCGTTTTACTTTTTAACTTGAAGTAAAAAATTTTTTAAAAAAATGGAAACAAGAAACCGAAAGTAAAAAAATTAATTTTTTAATTTTTCCCCCAATAGTTTATGCGATTTCAATGGTTAACAAAAAAAATTTATTAAAAAACTTTTATTTATTACATTTCCATTTGCAAATTTAAGCACCTTTTTTCCCCTTTGTAACCAAAATTAATCTAATGCAACTAAAAAATTTTTGCCAAAGATGCGATCCAAGTAAAAAAAACCTGGGGTACCAGGAAAACTCAAAACCCCCCCCCCTTTAATGAAAAGTGCCTAAAATCCAGAAAGACCCGTTACATTAAATCCTGGACTTCCAAGGATGAAAAAGAGGCAGCCCCATAACTGGCTACTTCATTGAGAAGTAAGTGCACTATAAAACAAGAAATTGGGGGCAACTAAGCATTCACTTTGCAGAGATACTTAGTACTAATTTAAATAATCTTATGATAGCAAAAAATGCCAGGCCATTAGTTTTCAACAAGAAACACATTTGCATTCACTGAAAAAAAAACTTTAAGGTTATAAGGAAACCCAAGCATATCAAGAATGCAAGTAAAGGGGTGTTTAAACCAGGTGTTTTACTTGCCAATTTCAAGTATTTTTGATAATGGTGGTTCACAAATATTATTCAATATCAGCTCTGTTATTCCTAGTTGAGCCTGATAGAGGGACATTGATAAAAAAAAAAGGCTTTAAACGGCAGAAGACTACCAAGGTCTAACGCGTTAAAGTTTGTCAGTAAGTAAAAAACTCTTATGCTACTGATAAGACAGAGCAGGGAGTGACATTACCCCCTTTGGCCACTGCTGCCAGAGCCTGTTCGAGCAGAGAGAGAAAGTCGGTAGCATAGAAAGTTTGTATACACAAGCAGGAGATAAGAACTGCTCTAGCTCTGAAAGAAAGTAAAACCAGAACAGCAATGTATTTGGTAATAGTCTTCATTTACTTTGCTTTCATGTTTTGGCTAATTTTGTGGGGAAAAAGGGAAAAAAATATATAATAGCTGCATAGATGACTTGTTTACACTTACACAAGTGACTTTATCCCTCCTCCAATTAATGTAGGCCAAGTTTTTTGGGGATTGCCAAAAACTTTGACTAGTGTTGATGAGTTTTCATTCCAATTTGCATACTGCTGTTGCTCACAATACAGATCTAAACCCAAACATTGGTAAGTAAATATGAGCCTATTCTCCCTGCCATTCATCAAGCAGGTTGCATATGACTTTATTTAATACACCATTTTTATATACATAAATTATAAAACCAAATGTGAGTAATAGTTCACGTGTTTTGAATACCAGTATTAAAAAAAAAGCACTCTTAACTATTGTGTATTACCTATTTTGAGCATATCTTGCATTAAAATATGTATGTTGTAATTAATGCATGTCATCAGGACAAGATTATCATAGGGTAACTGGTATATATAAAACATCCCTTTATTGCAGCATAATGAATATGTTAAAAATTTGATTTCTCACCCTAAACAGGAATAATGGTCTTCGGTAAAATAATTTGTTTCATTTCATTTATCTACAAGTAAACGTAATAAAAAATGCATGAAAATATTTACATAAAAATATGGGGGACATGTATGAAAACTGTCTAGGTTTAAGACTTTTTTTGTTGCCAATGACAACCAATCAGAGCGCACCTTTTTTATTTTTTTCAGAAAATCTATATAAAATGAAAAGAAAACCTGATTGGGCTTGGGAACAAAAAAAGTCTTTTGACCTAGACAGTTTTATACTAATGTGCCCTATTTTTATTTGATTATTTTCTTAAAATAAATTCTGTAAGTTTTTTTCTTCACAAGACTGGGTTTTCAACAAAATGAAGGATACGTGCAATCAAGTTCCCCGTAAAGACTGTAAGTTTTTTGAGGTGACTTCGGAAGGAAAAAAAATATCAATTCCGATAAAAAACTCTTTTCCTGGAGTTTGCCACCCTTCAAGTTAGTGAACCTGTGACTATGAGAGACCCAGCTCAGGAGAAGAAATCCATAGGTTTGTACTAGATTTTTTTTCTATATGTTGACACTTTGTAATATCCATTTTGAAACCTTAGGCTATGTTCACATGGCGTACTTTCGGCACGCATTTTGGCGCTTATTTGCACTCTAATACGGACGAGATGCTTGGGTTCGCCTCCCTCCCCTCGACAATACGATCGTATTGCACATGTGGGGAGATAAGTGACATGCCATTACATGAGTAATGCATGTCTATGGGGCCGGCGGTCTGCCAGCCCCCCGCGCCGCAGGAGACTTTTGATCACGCAAGCTCCCGAGACACACGATGTACTGCGGCGCGTACTGTACACGCCACAATACATCGTGTGAACATACCCTTAGTATGAAACCATAGCTGAACAGAAAATTATGGCATACATTCAGTGTCAGACTGGAGTTCCTTGGGCCCAACAGAGGAAATAATTTTGAGGACCAACCGTCCATCGAGACACTGTTAATTACATATTTGCTATTATTATTGTACACGCAGGACAAATCATCAGTAAGGTCCAGTAGGTTATTTATGAATCATTTCATATGAAATTCAACCTAATGGCAATCAGATCCAAATGGTGTTGTCTTTTCCAGTGGCTCCTTTATTTTGTCTAAGCCTTGGGCCAACCAGAGGATCCTCTGGTATTCTGGTGAGACAGTCCAACCAAACATAGAATGCCTTGCTCAAAATGCTATACAGCAGCTAAACTGTGACTAAACCCAAACTGACCCAATAGGAAACTAGTGTATCATTCTCCCTATACTAGTATAATTTCAACAAAGGTTATTATATGAACCGAAGAGATTTATAAATAGGTTTATGGATATCTATTAATTTTACACAAAGCCTGTATATTGGAATATTGGACTTGAAGGGTACGTCCAGATGACAAGTAAAATTTACTCAATGGATTCTCGTCAGATTCTACCATTGAATTTCATGTGGATTTTAGGTCTTTTTTCTGGTGAATTTATGGTCAGAAAACAAGTCTCATTCATGTCTATGGGGTTTTGAATGCGGATCCGCATCCAAAACATTTGTATGTTGTTTTGGACATGGATCTGCATGTGGAATATGACGAAAGAATGAACATGTTCTAAGTTTTTTTACTCTTTAGGGCTATGTCTCCACAGCACAGTTAAAATACCATCGGAAATCTGACAGTATTTTAACTTTGCCACACCGCCGTTTTTTTCCGTGCTTTTTGCGCTAAAAACCACAGTCAGATTTTGGATTCCTGGAGGCTCTGTACATTGAGGTAACAAGAATCTGACGGAAATTTGGCAGAACATGTTCTATCTTCCGCCGGATGGCCGGCACCATCGCTGGAAAATCCATGCTGTGTAGACTGCAGCACAGATTTTCTATTGAAGTCTACACAGTACTAGGTTCAGTTGGATTTTCGTCAGATTCAAAATAATGATTCTGCCGTAAATCCAATGAGAAACCTGTGCTGTGTAGACATAGCCTAAAACTGACCAACAAAATACGCATTGTATGAATGTGAATATTTTCATTGAGCTCAGTCCAGGTGATTTACTTTCAGTTTTAGACGAGTATATCAAGTCAGAATCCATGTGGATTCCACCTTGAAATACTCAATGTGTGGACATAGCCGAATGAACACTTCAGAACATCCAAATGGTCTATCATGAAAAACTACCAATAAGGCAAGACCAAATGGTCGCTCTTGTTTCATCTAAAGCGTATTAGGGCTTGTTCACATGGAGTTTTCACTCGTGTTACAAGCGCTTTTTAGATCCGTCTCGGGGACCGACACGGCGAACCCAGAGACGGATCTAAACAATTAGCAGTGAGATTATTACTGCGGGCTATGAGGAAGACGCAGCGGCATTCACATGAGGTATCGCCGCTGCGTGTTTCCGTAGCGCAGCTCGGGTCCGTCTGAAACAATTGACATGCAATTCTTTGAGCGAATCCGAAAGACTCATCACAAATACGCATGTAAACACGCATCAGTGATCACTCGTCTGAATTCTGATGCGTGTTTTACATTGAAAGCAATGTAAATCACACTGCACATTGTTAGATGGGTGTTTGGGTCAGTTTAGGGTCCGAAACACAGATCCATACAAGCATCTAAAAACGGATCCAAAAACGGATCCAACACGCCATGTGAACATACCCTTACTAGTTTGAGTACAGAAGCTTCTTTGGGTCATATACTTTATGTACAATGTACCAGAAAAAATTAGATGGGTCTGCCGTCACCTGGTGCCCAAAGGAGCCTTTCATCCTGGCACATGTAAAGAGGCATACAGAACATGTAGTACTGCACTCTACTGAAGAGAAGCGCTAATAGACTGGCAGTCAGTGCATGCACTTCACTTATACAGATGTTTTATAAGTACCTTGTTCATTATAATTGGTTGGATCTTCAATGTGCTGCAGATCGGCAGTATCTGTGAAAAGTTTTATTGTATCACGATTAGTATAACATATTGTTTCCTTTTATTTATTTATTTAGTAATTCCATATGATGAGTCAAGAACCATTACAGTCAATAAAGAAGATCTTGAAGGTAAGTACACAAAAAAGAGACATGCCTTGATTTACACATGAATGAAAGGAACATTTGTAAAGGTTAATGAAAATAAAAGATTTATCCTAAAAATAAGAGGGAGGTTTTTTTTCTAGTCTGCTCTACAGTGGGGGAAAAAAGTATTTAGTCAGCCACCAATTGTGCAAATTCTCCCACTTAAAAAGATGAGAGAGGCCTGTAATTGACATCATAGGTAGATCTCAACTATGAGAGATCAAAATGAGTCTAAAACAAATCAGATAAATCTACATTGTCTGATTTGGATAAGAATTTATTTGCAAATAAATGGGTTGGGATGGTGGACCCATATTCTCCATGCAGATTCTCTCTAGAGCAGTATGTCTTGGGGCTTGTACGCTGGACAAACATGGATCTTTTCAACTGCCCTCCTAAAGGCTTTTCTATGGGGGTTGAGGATCAGGAGTAGCTGGTAGGGCACTCAGGACCTGAATTATGCTTCTACGAAGACAGTCTCCTATTATTGCCCTGGCTAGTTGTGCTTGTGATCATTGTTCAGCTGAAGACTCCTGCAAGTTTCGATCTCAGTGTCCTAATCTGATGGATAGGAGGTTTGTAATCATTATAATTTTCACGCATATCATGGCTCCCTTTTCACGTCTTTCATGTCAACGCATCAGTCGGTCCTGAGTCCTTTGCAGAGCAAACATAGTCAAAAAGACATGATGTTGTGCTCAACCCCCATGCTTCACTTGTGGTAATGGTGTCTCTTTGTGAATGCAACCTCAGTCTATTCTCTCTCTTCCATACACACGTATGATTTAGAGTATGAGGGTTGTGTTTCTATCAAAACAGTTAAATACTTATGCGTTTCTTTGTGACCACTACTAATAATTCTCTACAATACGCTCTTTCCTGGTCATCCAAATGCTCTGTAGAGTTCAACTTCAGACGAGCCCGTAAATTGTACTGAACGTTAAAGCAGGGTCAGTCTCAGGGCTCTGCAGGATCTGATCCTGGGTGGCACATAGTGTCGTTTACTGGATGCTATGTCCTTTGTTGACGTTGGTCCCAGGCTCTCTGAGGTCATTCCACTTGGACCCCCTGTGGTTCTTGGGGAATTTTTTGCTCACCGTCCTTGTGATTCTATTTTTTGACACCCACGGGTTGAGATCTTAGGAGGAGCCCCAGGATGGAGGGAGATTTATCGATGGTCTTGTATGTCGCTTAACATTTTTAATTATTGCTTCCCACAGTTGATTTCTATACACAGCTGCTTGCCTATTGCGTTGATTCAGTTCATCCCAGCCTGCGTGCAAGGCTACAGATTTTGTTCTCTGGTGTCCTTCGACAGCTCTTTTGTATTCACCATATTGGAGTTTGGAGTCTTTGTGACTGTTTTGATGTTGTGGACAGGTGTGTCTTTTATACTGATATGATCATGTTCAAAACAGTGCATAATTAATCTACAGGTAACTGTGAGGCACAGTTAGAAGCCTCTTAAAAGTAAGGAAGTTAAACGTGTCTGTGATGTAGTCGGAAAATCTGGACTTGTTTGTATGCGTGACCAAATACTTATTTTCCATCGCATATTTTGCATATAAATTTCTTTCCAATATTGTAAATTGTAGATTTTCTGAATTTGTTTTTCCTATGTTCGTCTTCACTAGTTGAGGTTAGTTATACCTATTTAGGTGGAGGGGGTGTCGGGGGATGGGGGGGGGGGGGCAAATATACATGGATTCTCATTCTTTTTAAGTGGGTGATGATACTTGTCACAATTAGTGGCTGACTAAATACTCTTTTTCGCTCCAGTGTATTATAGGTTTGTATTTTCTTAATTTATATATTTTTAATGAAATACTGGTTTCTCAGAATTTACAATGATCAATTACATGCTTTCTGAATGTAATTGTTCTTTATTCTATTTTATTCAAAAATATTAGATGTCAATAGTGCCTGTCACCCCAAAAATATGTTCAATGCGCTTGGATGAGATCACTGAAAACTACATTGTGCTTTCGAATGAGGATGAATCCCGTAACCATGTGGACACTGGAAGTCCTTATTAACCTACTATATTGAAAAGAGTATGTACTTAAACTAAGCATAATATAATTCCTGAACATGTAGGTAAACAGTTAAAGATAACCAATACAAGATATAGGGTGACATGTCCTATTAGGGCTGTTCCATTTTTGGGTGTGTATTTTGCGGCTAAAAACTCTTGACCAATATTCTCTATATAAATGAACTGTAATACAATAAAATCAGGGTGTCAAATATTCTGCCAGGCGTGACAAACTTTGAATGCGCGGTTCAAATAGTGAGGCGCATCAAATTTTGCTATACACAATATTGTTAATGCAACTTAGATTTTGTAATGCGCCTGAATTTTACATGCAAGATATACCAGATCCCAGTATTATTTGAAGGATATGTTTCATACTTTCAGGCAGCACTTATATTTGATTTAATGCACCTTACAAACAACTGAAGTGCGTCACACCTTTTCGGAACATATTAGCCTCCATAGTGGCTCATTTTGTTACTGGAAAATGTTTAAATATTTATTTACTTACATGCTCACAATTAACTTGCTTGTTTGTCACAGTGATTTGAAGGAACCAACAGTACTGGAAGAGGTTAACTCTGAATCACAAACAGATCATTTCTCCATCGTGTTTCCTGTGATTGGATCTTAAATAAAGGAAAAAAATCCTACTGTTTTCGGGTACAAGCAGCAAACAAACATGGAGTCAGTGACCCATCCAAGCCAAGTTCCCCAATCAGTCTAAAAGATGTATTAGGTGACTGTTTTTTTCCTTCTTTATATGTGTGGTATATACTCTATTTAAACACTGATTAGAGTCAAAGTTAAGATAGCAAGGCAGTTTCTTCAAAATACATAACATTTTTATAAGGCAAAATGCATGGCAAGGAAATGTCTGATTACACAATACCACAGTGTGCCAATTTACTGATATTAACATTGTAAATATTCTATAACAAAGGGGTCTATCTAACAACTTTAATAATAGCCAACTGCCAACCAGGAATCTTGTTAATAAAATAAAAGAAGCATTTTCATCCAAACCTTATCCCTTGCTATCCTGCCTAAATCTTTAAATTAATACACTAGTTATAGTTTTATGGAAAAGGTACTATGTCTGGGTCTTGACTGGTGATAGGATGCTTCGTAAATGTGTTAGTTAAAGTACCTACACAATTAACGATAATTTAATGGTGATACACTACTCTTGGGTCAAATAGTATCCTCCATAGTTGAGTAACCTAGTCTCCACTGTAAAATCACAGTTTTATCCGGTGCCCTGAACCTGCGGTTGCCGGGTTCCCTGCCGCTGCTCCGTGTATGGCCCGTGAGCGCCGAGATGTACCCTCTTCGCAGTCTACAGCGGAGTACTACAGTGGCGTTGCAATGTAGGTTGTCGAGCGCTCTGGTGTAGTCCAGAAAAGGCGGTTGTTTATCATTGTGAATATTGTCATCACACTGCCTGGCGGCTTGCGCATGAAGTGACACTTTTTTATATATACCTCTTCATATACTATATATATTAATATTTATAATATATATATATACACATACTTATAAAGTCAATAAACTCCTTTTGCCATTTTATCAAATAAAAACACGTTACACATATATTGGTATCGCTGCATCCGTATTAAAAAGTCTGATCATTTAAAACCATAGTTATCATTTATCCCATACGCTGATGACACCATAGAAGAAAAGAACATTCAAATAGCACTAATTTGAAATAAAACAGTGAACGCTGAAAAGTTGCATTGCATCCAAACCTGGTACAAGAGTACAGTACACTTCTGCAGCAAAAGAAATGCAACATCTTATCACAACGGGTCCATATAGGTAGAAGTGCAAAAAAAAAATTATGGTCGCTACGGATAAATTTTAAAAATAAAAACAAAAATGTTTGGTAATTTGTTTACGGTTCCAAATTAATGAGAGAATACCTTACCTGCTTTGGTATTTCCTAATTTGTACTACCTGTAGAATTACAGTGATAACACATCATTTATACTTGGATTATGATGGAATGTTCGTAAAAACAATACTCCCATCTAAATCATGGAGCCAAGTACATTTTTTCTCATTTTGTTCCCACTTTAGGGATAGAATTTTTTTGTGGTTTCCCAAGTATGTATTCTATGGGTACGCATGAATGACATACGATTAGAAAGTATATTTTGTCCTGCAAGATAACAAAAGGTGCATCATAATGTATTTTGTAGGTGATATAAAAAAATTAATTATGGTTCTAGGTAAAGGTGGGGAGGAAAAAAAAACACAACTGTGGCAATAAAATGGCTTCTTGGCAGGTAGGAGAGTTTAAAAAACACATAATAGTTGATGGTGTAAAGCATGAGGCCAGTATTTAGAAATATGAACAATCACTATATTTTAAATGTGCCCCATATATCTTTATAATGTTTTTACCCTAGCAGTGGTTCCGCCTGCCCCTGGGCATATTTCAGCCCTCCGAGACACAAAGGACATCCGGCAGTAGTCTGGTGGGAGAAGTATTTGAGTCAATAAGCACTTGATATCCCTTAGGTTATTATTTCATTACCTTGCCCTGTATAGTAGGGCGCATGGACTGTACTGAGTCAACTGCATCTCTCAACAAGCCAGTGCAATGTACAAGGTAAGCAAGTAATTTATAGTCTGTGGACTGTGAGTGCAATACTACCATTTTACAGATTGCCTAAAATAAAGGTTTTCAGAAAATGATGATAAATTGTTTAGATAAATGAACCCAGTTGTTTGGCCATTTAGATGCCGAAGTCTGTAGTGAGCAAGCCATCATACAAGGCCATTTTGGAGCACTAAGTAATTAATGTGTAAGCTGGGGACCTAGTAAAGACCCCAAGGCCTGTCATCTTAGTACCTGAAGAAGAATTTAATAAAACAATTAGTACAAGTATTGCAGAATATTGTTACTAATCCATAAAAAGTTATGTGGAGTAATAACTAAATGAAGAGTTAAAAAAGGTATAAAAATGTAGCACATACTAATGTGGTACAGTACATATCCAATAAAATATATACTTTGGAGAGGACTTCTAGGGGGCGGGGCATCCGCTATTGGCCAGCCTTTTACTGCTTGATCCTGAGGCCATGTCATCGGAATCAGCATTAATATCTGAGGCTCATCCTTCCAGCTGCCCAAGAAACCACCAGCCCTCACGAGTTCGTAAGTACACCGTGGAGGAGTTGGGGCATGCGGAATTGGGATCCATTTGTTGTAATCCCCGGGATGCCCGTGGACTGTCAAAGAAATACCGCCGAGAGGTCTGCTAACAGAGGCCCGGCCGCCATCTTGGACGCGTGCCCACAGCTTACACTGACATGACTGTCACCTAGTGCCCTGGGTCTACGCTTTTACCCCGAGGATTTTCCTTACGACTCTGTGCCTGGAGGCGTAGGTTGATGCGGAGGGGGATGGAGGGAACGGGGTTTTGCGTGCTGGATCAGCGGCCTGAAAGACTTTACCTAGCTTGACTGCTACCCCTAAACGCATCACTCACCCGCGCGCGGTATCTGGTGCGCAGCTGAGTGAGGTGGCTAGTCCGCTGACCAGAACGGATAGGCTTGGTCCGTACAGCTGGAGGAGTCTCAGTGCTGTGGGGGACTCCGGAGTTGCACGGTGAGCCGCTAACTAGCAGCGCGGTGTAGCAGATATGCTGTCTCTCCGGTGCTACATAAGAGGCAGCATGATGCTTCCTCAGTAACTGCGCGAAGCGAGAGACTGACCTGTCATCAGGTGATATCGTAGTAAGCCCCTCTGAGGACTCTGGACCGCAGGGCCACAAAACTCTTGGCCCTAATAAGCAGGGGAAGGCGGGTGGGACTCTGGGCTTACTTGGGTGCTTGTGCTGACCCTTTTTATTCCACCAGTGACTGTCTAGGGACGCTTGCGGGCCTCACACCGCATCTGCTTAGGGGAGAGACTTCTCTCAGGGTCACCAACGTTTTCTACACTCCGTGGTATGCAGAGTTGATGCTGCCATAACAAGCTATTTCTGACTCATTAGGAAGCCATACAGAGATCTGGTTAATGTGTTACTCCCCCCCACACACATCACCCCCCTCAGCCGTTTCCACACCAGCAGTCTCTTATAATTGTTCATCAACAGCGCGTCAGCTATAAAAAAACAACAAAAATATGATGGGCACCTAGCTGTCCAAAAGTTTAACACTTGCACACCTCCCACAGTGAAGGTCCTTGGCTTAAACGCTTCCTGCTGTTTGTGGGGGGTTTGTCATCTACTTGCCATGAGAAAATGAATTAGCAGCAACTTCCATCTCTCAGCTCTCTGTTGAGAAGTGTGCATCCTGCCTATGTGAGGGTCGGGAGTCTGGGGCTTCCTCCTTATGTACTCCTGCTCATATATAGCTATTGACAAAGTCCTTCTCTCAGCTAAGAAAACATCAGCTCTGAAACTCATGTGGAGAGACTTCAACTAATAACCGATAACTCCTGCTGAACCACTTCACAAGGCAATCTAAATTATGGACAAATTTGTTCGTTCTTCTGCCACCCCTAAACGTACGCGCTCTCAAACGTCGGCTACGGACAAAGTACCGCCCAACTACAAATCGGCCTCATCATAAATCAAGTCCAAACAAAACACAGCCGAAAACCAATACTGCCATGGCACAATCACCACCATCTACGAGCAGAAGAGATCTACAGATTGCAACATCACCGGTGGCCAACCCTGCCTCCCCCCCCAAGATGCCGCAGCCAGGCCTTGGCGATGGAAGTGTCCAGACTCATACTCCCTGTCCTGGATAAAAGATAAAATCTTTATCCAGGCCTCGGTCAACGCGGCGTTGGCCCAGATCACCAACAACTCGCAGAAGCTGGCGGAGCTGGAGACCCGCACCGGAGCCGCAGAAGATAACATCATCAGGATCGACGGAACGTCTTCTACCCAACAAGCGGTGATTGATAGCCTGCAAAGCAAAATCGACGACTTGGAAAATCGTTTCACGCCGCATAAAACCCTTTGATTTATTGGCATCCCGGAAGGGGGTCCCGGCAGAGGCACTCGCCTCATACCGACCAAAGAAAACCCAGCCCCTGCACTGGGGCTGGACACCCCAAAAGACCCCCTTCTTATCGAAAGGGTCCACCGCATGGGCAGCAATGGGGACCGAAGAAACAGACCTCGACCGGTTATTGCCAAATTTCAAAATTGGACAATCAAAGAGAAATTCCTTAGAGCGTATCGCCAAATGCACGAGCTGAGAGTGGAGAATGAACGTATACTAATTTTCCAGGACTTCTCACTACATAGTCACGCAGAAACGTAAAGCGTTTCATCCGGTTTGCCAGCCACCTTCATGAGTCTGGAATCAGATTCCAGCCCGCTCTACCCCGCGAAGTTGAGAGTGGTGGGAGAATGGGCAGGCGTCCATATACGACCGGCCCGGAGGATGCAATGCCG
>JAODAL010058857.1:0-21843 GCA_025379985.1 Phyllomedusa bahiana | reverse complement strand
TTTTGATTTTTCCAGCCAATCGCAACCATACACATCCTAGTCATGACGTCGCACACACATCTCCCCCTGCTCTACTCGGTAAGCTGATGTGCTGGCCGCCAACATGACAGGAAGTGCTGAAAATAGCGCGATATTAATAGATTATGCACAGATTTTAACCTAAATTATCGCGTGATCTAAAAAATCCGATCAACGTAAATACCGTGCCGATTTCAACTTTGTCGATAATAATCGCTCAACACTACTTATCTATAAACAAAAGCTAATCTAGTTAGAGATAAAGGGTCTGCTGTGGAGTGAGCTCTGACCATGATGAAATAACTTCCTGGCTAATAAGGAAAGACGATATGGAAGGTGACCTAGAGACACTTGTGTGCATTCAGAACAGATAAAATCTCTCTTATCTCTTGACCAAAGTAAAATGAAAAGTGTGTTTAGAAAATGTCTTTAAGTACCTGTTCCTACATGTTGAAAGCTAATCTTTGATGTGAGAAAACCTCATTAATAAATAAGTCTTATTAGTGGCTGACTGTGTGTCACAAATTGCCAGCATCTGGTAGAGATTTCTGCTATTATTAATGATAGTTTCTGGCATAAATAATAGTAAAAACCTGTTAGGTTGCAAGAGGCTCTGTCCGTTTCCTAAGCCACATCCTCTTTTCATGTCACTTTATGTGATGAGCGGAGTGCAGAACATTACAAAGTCACACATTTTTGCACAGTCTGTTGTACAATGTTCGTTAAATTCCTCTCATAGTCTGGCTGCATACAATACATGTTTTATTACTCATGTTCACATATCATCTCGGCATTTCTGCCTTGGGCTACTGTTGTATTTTCCCTTGTTCAGCATGCACAGAATAATAAAAATGTCTTATATCTTATGTAGTGTTTGTGATGTTTCAGTTTTATATGCATTTGTGCAATTTATTTTCACAGTTATCCAAGGATTAATTAAGATGAAAACAAAATTTAAAGCCACTATAGGCCTCATTTAGCAAAACTGTCTACTAGTAAAACTGTTTCTGTTGCCCATAGCAACCAATCAAAGCTTAGGTTATTTTTTTCCAAAATAGTTTAAAAATGAAAGTTGTGCTTTGATTGGTTGCTGTGGGCAACAGAGACAGTTTTACTTTCAGTTTTGATAAATGAAATCGTACACACTGACAAGCAAAAGGGTAACAATGTTTTGAACTTCTGATTTTCAGGCTCCATATTTTACCATCCCCTACAGCTTTGAACGTGAGACTGCCATCAATTTATAGACAATCATCTTGGTTATCTCATATATCAATTTTAGCACATGCTTAGTTCTACAGATTCTTGTCATGTAACTACATTGTTACTGTTTTGTTCCCGGTGGTACGACAATCCTTTTCTTCTTCAAATTACAAACTGTTCTCAGTTTGTTAGTAGGTTGATTTCCAAGCAAAAGGACTTTGGTTTGAATTGAGGAGCAGCCATGAAGAAGATTACCCAAGAAAGAGAAACAGCAACATCCAGCTCACCTATAGTGGTCTCTCGGCCAAGAAACTTAGCAAATTGCATCATGTGAGAACAATGACAGTTGGAAGAACACAAAATAAAGTCCGTCCATTCATTTCACAGCCAAGAGGTGGACGTTCAGGCAAAATATAGGCGTCAACAAGTCAGCTCATCACATGGTCTATCTAACGCAAGAGACACAGCAGTGGAGGTGGCTCACAGGACACACATTTAACAGTTCTTATAGCAATAGAACAATGAGAAGTGGTATACTTAAGTTTTCCAGTCCAGGCATTTAGCTGATTTTCGGACTAAATTCATCCATTTAAGGTAGCTGAGGAGATGTTGACAGAGAGCGAGCTGCACACTCGAACATCTGTGTGCATGAATTTAGTCCGAAAATGAGCTGAATGCTGGACTGGAAACTTAAGTATACCACTTCTAATTGTTCTATTGTTATAAGAATTTTTAAATGTGTGTCCTGAAGTTTTGGACAAGTGAAGTTTAATAAATTTTCGTACATATGCTTAAAAGGAAAAGCCTACTATCATTGATAATGATGTTCACATGAGCTGAGAAGGCAGCTCAATATAGTGGCTTGGAGGAATTGTGGTATACATATATTGAATCACTATTATTAAGAGCCTCATGTTCAAACCTATAGTGGATGGTGGAAAGTTCAAAACATTGTTACTCTTTTGCTTGTCAGTGTATTTTTTGATGGTGCCAACAATTTTACGTGGGCACTTAAACTTGTTAGTGGGAATATTTTTTAATTCCACTTACCGTATTTTTCGGACTATAAGGCGCACATAAAAGCCTATGATTTTCTCAGAAATCGAAAGTGCGCCTTATAGTCCGATGCGCCTTATATATGAATCAATTCTTCACTTGGGTTTTGTTCAGAACGTATTTACAGCTAATTTAGTAATACTTATTTGTAACTGATTACCGATCGTAAATACGTTCCGACATCAGTTACAAATAAGTTGCAAATCAGTGTCACTAAGGCTATGGTCCCACGGCTGATTTCAGAACTGATTCACGTCGGATTTCCGACGTAAATACGTTCCGAAATCAGTTGAAAATCAGTTGCAAATAAGCTTCACTAAGTGTGACACGTATTTTGCGATACGGCACGGAAATATGTACATGTATTGACGTTTGTTACAACTTTACAAGTTGAGAGTTATTGTGAAAGTGTTGAATGAAGCTTGGCTGCGGTCTGAGCTTTGTTTCATTTAATGTGCCGCGCCTTATAATCCGGTGCGCCTTATATATGAACCAAGAAGACTTAACAGGCGCTCATTGATAATGCGCTTTATAATCCGGTGCGCCTTATAGTCCGAAAAATACGGTACTTATTTACTTACATGGAGTCTATTACTACATGAAATATTGTCTAGATAAGCCATTTTTGCTAAGCTTCCTAAAGGTGTGAAGTGGATTCTAAGCCGACTGGCTTTTCCGCTGAACACCTGTCCTCTTCCAGGTGTAAAGTAGCAATATATTGTCTACAAATAATATTACATATTGTAGCGGGCGACGGCGCGCTCCGGCCCGCGGGCCACAGGCGCACCCGTACTCTTTCTCTGGGATCCCTGCCCGGGACGGGTGGCGCTGCTGGCCGCGGGACGGGCCGTGGGTGCGCTCGCTCCGGCCACTCACTTGACCTCGTTCCTGCTCTGTCAGCGTCCTCTGCCGGCCGCGGCGCGCGTGCCCACTCTCTAGCGCGCGCGCTCGCCCTCGTGCATTTAAAGGGCCAGCGCGCCAATAATTGGCTGCTTGCCAGGTGCTGCCCCTATATATTGATGACGTCAGCGGGACTTCCTTTGCTGGATCTATGTTGCCCCGTGCCCTAGAGAAAGCGTTCCAAAGCATATCTCGCCTTACCGTGTACCAGACCCCTTGCTACGTTTCTCGACTCCGAACCTCTGCCGCCTGCCCTGACCTTCTGCCTGTCCACGACCATGAACCATTGCCGCCTGCCCTGACCTTCTGCCTGCCCATGACTATGATTCTCGGACTACGATTCTGTACCACGCTGCACCTCGGCCGCCACCGCAAGCAAGTCACGTCAGGGGGGACGACCTGGTAGCCTCACGCCGCAGCAAGTCCATCCCGCTTTGCGGCGGGCTCTGGTGAAAACCGGGGGCTACTTAGATTCCGTTCCCTGGAGTTGCTTAGCTATCATCGATTGCGGTGGTCCAGAGGGTCCACCACCCAGCCGTTACACATATCGGTTATATATTTTGCTTTTAGGATAAAATATTGTGAATCAACTCATATTTGGAATCCCCTGGACCTCAACTTGCACTGAACTATGTCCTTGACACCCTGAAAAAATGCAAATCTGGATTGAGATTAAGAACAGTGACAGTGAATTATTGCTGGATCAGCCATCTAATTAGTGTTTTTCCTATAGTGTCTAGACTTTAAAATAGCAGAGCTTGCAATAATCTATTACCAAAGACTTTAGCAAGTAAGTTTACACACGACAGTCAAATTATTTTTTTGCCATGATTTGCAAAATGGCAGCCAAACTGCATAATTGTATCACAGTTTTGGCAAAATTTTGGCAAAATATGTGATTTGAGAGATGCTGATCGTCCTGTAAGGGTGCTTTCACACAAAGGGCGACATGTATGATCGGGCTTTTCACCTGTTTTTTGGTGTAACCTGCGCCTCCCGGCCCGAATCCCCCTGTCGGACGCGGGGATGTGGTATTAGGCGCAGCGTTCGCCACTTTCAGCTGCACCCCGCATGAAGGGGCGGGCAATGGGCGCGGTGTGGGCGCGCTGTAGGCGTTCCGGGGCAGGACGCGGCGCGCTCGAAAACTCCGAGGCATGTACGATCGCGAGTCGGCAAAGTGCGGCGCATTGCAGCGCTCGGCAGCTCCGACAGGCAGACCTAGTTGATTCTGGTCTAAATGATCTGGCGGAGGCGAAGTGAAGCGAGAACGGAACATGAGAGGAAAAATAGAAGAAAATCGCAAAAGGAATCTCAGCGCTCAGCTCCGTGCAGCATGGACTATGATTCCAAAAAAATCGCCTTTATAAAGGCGTAAAATATTCTCAGAAAAGAGCTCAAACCTCAAAAATTAAAAATACATAAAAAAAATCACTTTCCAAAAATCTAGAACGGCGCAATATCAGGAATTAGGATATTGGAAATTGCCCGGAAATACAGTAATTCAAATTCTGAAAGCTATTCCCATTGGTTGGCAGAAACCGGCCAATCAGAATAGGAGTGACAGTGAACCATTAAAACCTGTTGAGAACTATTGACCAATCAGAATCAAAGGCGGGACAGTTCAAAATACAGTAAAAATGCAGAAAAGAGCTGATTGGTTGAGCTAGCGGGTTTGAGGTTTGAGCTCTTTTTCTGAGAATGTTTTCCCCCTTTATAAAGGCGATTTTTTTTAGTCATACTCCGCACGGACATCTTTAATGATTTCTCGCTGTTTTCCAGCCTGTCTCGAATCGGAATACATGTGAGGCGCAGTCCCTTCTGCGCTTAAGTCCCGCACTGCGCCCCATACACTGGCGAGGCGCGGCGGACTTTTCCCCGCATGTATGAGCGCACCTCCTCGGACGGCGAATATTAGGCGCAGCACCGCACTGCGCCCCACACACTGGCGAGGCGCGGCGGACTTTACATGATATGTATGAGCGCACTACCTCGGGCGGCGAATCATAGGCGCAGCGCCGCACTGCGCCTAAGTCCCGCACTTCGCCCCAAACACTGGCGAGGCACGGCGGACTTTATATAGTATGTATGAGCGCGCCCCAGTGCCAACATAAATCAGGCGCAAATTTCGCCGGAAAACTAGCGGAAACTTGCGCCCCGACGTGGCGAGATTCATACATGTCGCCCAAAGTGTTTGTTGGTGCGTTTTCGGATGCGTTTTTCGGTGCCAAAAAACACATCCAAAAATTTTTAAAAAATGCAGCTGCATTTTGGTGCGTTTTTTGGATGAGTTTTTTGTGCAGAAAGGCACTGCAATTAATATTGTACATTTCTGCACAAAAAAATGCATAAAAAAGCACCAAAAAACATTCAGTTTGAAATCACCCTCAGGGTATGTTCACACGGTGCATTGCGGCGCGTATAGTACGATCGTATTGTACGCGCGGGGGGGGGGCGCGACGTATTTGCGGCGTATAAATCGTAATATGCGGCGAAATGCGCGCCCAAATAAGCCGTGTGAATATACCGTTAGTCTATGAAACTGCCTTAACTAATGAACTGCTAAGTAATAAACCCTCACACTATCACTCTGTGCTTCTCCCTCTAAATCTGTCTTCTGACTATGACAAACTTGACAGCTCCCACCTGTTACAAACTCTTTCATCTATACTATGATTATAATGGCTCTATACTTTTCCAAGTCCCACATTTCAGCTGCCTCAGGATAAACTTTGATTCTGCCCTGTCTTTCAAAGCAAGGACCCCAGCTTTTACCACCTACCGTGCTAATATCTCAAACAGGTTAGAAATCTGCAAAATACTGAAATATACTGCCCACAAGTGTTTGATTGGATTGAGGTCTGGGGACTGTGGGGGTAATACAGCACCACTATTTCATGGTCATTGAATCTTTTCCTCGCCAATCTTGACATATGCTTTGGGACGTTGTCCGTCTGGAAGTATATGTCATGATTGTAATGCCTATCGTACTAGAGTATATGAAGTAACACATCTTGTAGGACACTCACATATATCTCAGCTTGAAATCACTATTAGTATCCAACACCTTTGGCTATGAAACATCCCCATATTATCAGGCTTCTTCCACGGAACTTGAAGTTCCTTCAATTTCTTGATCCATTAGCCCTCTTTTCCCATGATTCTTCCAGACGCATTCACACCCATCAGAGCCCGGTCTATTGACTTTCAACTCATCTCTTCAAATTACCCGTTTCCAAACTTCTACTGTTTACTTTTAGTACTTTTTTGTAAACTCGAGCCAACATTTCTTATGATCATATTGAAGTCAAGGCTTCTTCACCTTTTCCTGGGCCACCATTCCAGACTTGTATAGTGCATGTCACATGGTGCTTGCATGGACATCTCTGATCTCACTATTATGAAGCATAATAGTAGCTACTTCCATTGCCATGTTTGTCGCACCAGAACTGAGAGACCTTGTGACGACTTGTTGACTCCGATATTTTGCCTGGTTGTCAACCTCTTGGCTTTGACATAAATGGATGGACTTCATTTTATATTTTCTCAGCTGTCATGACCTCATATGATGCCGTTTGGCAACTTTCTTGGCCAAGACACCACTATCGATTTGCTGGATGATGCTGTTTCTATTTCCTTAGAAAATCTTCTTCATGGCTGCTCCTCGATTCAAACTAGTGACCTTTTGCTTGGGAATCAACCTAATAACACACTGAGCTATTAAGGAATGTGAAAACAGCTTGTAATTTGTGGTACACAAAAAGAAAAATATTATTCCGCCACCAGAAGCAAAACAGTAACAATAAAGTTACATGACAAGCTGCATAACTAAGCATATGCTAAATAATTGCAAGTCAAAGTTATATATGAGATAGCCAATATTATTGTCTATAAAATCGAGCGGATGGTGAGTGGATGGTGAGACATGGAGCCTGAAAGTAAAAACCTTTTGCTTGGCACTGTAAATTTAGAGCTAATTACAAAACTATCTGCATAAAAAAATGCAAGCATATTAAAGAGGTTTTCTCACCATGCTGTTTCACTGAGTCACAAGCAGCTTTTCATCCACTCTGTCTTGTCAGGCTGTGGGTGGTTCTACAGCAGTGATTAACAGATGTAGCATCTCTATAACAAGCTGAAATATTACAAAGACATAAGTGCAGGATATTTCACTTTCAGTAAACCAAGTTACACGTGCTCTGAGTGAAAACAATTGTGTATCTGTAAACAAAAGCTAATATTATTAGAGATAATGAGTGTTCTCCAAGAGTGAGCCCTGACCATGGTAACATCACTCCCTGTTCTGTCAAATCAGGAACGGAAATATGAAGAGGTAAGCATAGAAAGCTGGGTGCAGTCAGAGCAGATAAAATCTCTCTTATCTCCTGGCCAAGGTAAAATCAAAAGATCAATGTATTTAGAAAAAGTCTTCAATTACCTGTCCTTAAATGTTGAAAGCTAGTCTTTGTAATGAGAAAGCCCCTCTAATTGCATGTGTTTTTGATGCAAATGCTGTAATGCAGCGTGTAAATCCTAATTGGTATGTCAGTGATATCATACGACTATCAGTTGTAGCCAGAGGATCCTTGGAATGCTAGCTGCTGCTAGTAGGTATGCATTTAACACAATCTAAACATTAACTTACTCTTTTACTCAATGTGCTGGCTTCTGTCATTGCAGCAATTATGCAGAATGCAACAATTGTCCTTATTTGTTTTACCACTTAAAGGGGCTGTCTCAGTACAAGGGATGCTTTTTATATTAAAGATCTTGCAAAAACAAGTCACTTTGCAATATACATCCATTAACAGTGTCCTACCTATTCCTTGATATCCCCTCTTGTATGGGCTGCATCAGCTCCTCAGGTCGCTATAGCTACAGACCTGATCAATCTCTCCTGATAGGCTGCGAGTGCTGGTTGCTATAGCTACAGAGCTGGTGTCCTCAGCAGCTTATCACTGCAGGCCAGTAGAAGCCGGTAAACATGCCCCTACCTTCAAAAATGAAACTGAGAAAATAGGACTGATGAGTGATGAATCAAAGTAGTGAGACAACCCCTTAAAGTTGTTACTTTGTATTTCTCACTGAAGAGCTTATGCTTATGCCTATGAACACTGCTCATTGTGGGCTCTCTCCTACAATGAATGTGTGTTCCCTCCTATGCCATTTCCTTATACAGATAAATATATTTAGAGTTATCTCTCAACATACAATATTAATCGGTTCCAGGACGTCCATTGTATGTTGAAGCCATAACTCTATGGAAAATTGGCAATTGGTTCCGAGTCCCGATAATGTCACCTAACATAATGAAAAATAAATGATAAAAGGAAATTAAGCAGATAACTAATGCAGTTAAAGAGAACCTGTCACATAGTTTATGCCCCCCTTGCTGAGGGCAGCACAAGCTAGTGACAGACCTGCTGTTCCCAGCGCTGTGTCCCTTATTCTGTAAGATGCTGTAGTTTTAGAGTATTCAATGCTCAAATCTTATTCATGAGCAGGTGTTAGCCCCGCCCGCCAAAGGATAGCCCCGCCCACCTGACAGTTATTCACATGTTTCTACCTATTCAAAGTAATAGGTTTATCAGTTGAGGTGGGCGGGGCTAGCCTTAGGTGGGTGTGTCATGAAAAAAACTGACTCTTTGTTTGACTCTTTTCTGGCTGAAAACTGCAGATTTGAGCACTAAATACTCAAAAACTACAGCATCTTACAGAATAAGGGACACAGCAATGGAAACAACATGTCACTAGCTTGTGCTGCCCTCAGCAAGGGGGGCATAATCTATGTGACAGGTTCTCTTTAAAGTAATTCCTTACATATTACAAAAAGAGCTGCTGGAAATCACTTTCTAAGTTGCGGATAGGAGCTTCTGTAGGTCATGTACTTTATATACAATGTATCAGCAAACAAAAAAAAAATTGGCAAATGTAAAAATTGAGCATCCTTGTGGTGGAAAATGCAAAGAGCAGTACAGGACACGTAGTACGGCACTGTACTGTAGAGAGGAACTACAAAAAAAATTGGCAATTACTGCATGCACTTCACTAATAGAGATGTTTTACCGGTAAAATGTTCATGATAATTGGCTGGATCAGTGTCTGGGACATTGTATCTTGGAACCACACTCAACATACAATGTGCCAGGAAAGATCATTGTATGTTGAGAATATGGTATCCTGAGGTGAGGCCATTGTAACTTGAGGGACTATCGTTAGTCACCTGTGTCAGTCATTATCTTCTCCACTGTATGTTCTGACCCTTGGGGTTACTTAGCTTTTTATCTATTTTGCTGTCTTTAAAGATGGTTTCATTTAAATCACTCTGAATGGTCCTTATAGTTGCAACTCATAGTAAGTGGAACTCCATGGTACTAAATTCCTTAAGTGGAGGACAAAATAAACTTCAATGTGCAGGCCTCTGCTACTGAGTACTGAATAATGACTTTAACTACATAGTTTCACAATTTTGTGGCTAATGTCATCATCCGTGCATGTATATTAAACTAAGACATATGGGGGCTTTGTACCTCATGAATAATAAATCCTTTATTTAAGTTAATATTGGAATTTTCTTATATTATCTTCAGGGCCGTCATAACTGCATTCTAGGCCAATCGACAAAGCAGTGCTTTGGGCTCTGTCTACTCAACCACTAACAGGAATCAAAATATACATTTTCAATAAAAGAAACTTACATTCATGTGGTCTCCATCAAAACCAGTATTTAGACGTTATAACATGCTGTCCAGCAAAGATTAATCAGTACAAACATTTGGAAAAAATAACATATGCCTTACATTTGAAAAAAAAAAAACTTTTTTCTTACACTTCCTTCAACCCTTCACCACATAAACAGGATTCTTAGAACACAAACAGCGAAGGCTCTGCATCCAGTAATGAAAATGCACACTGTCAGCATTTGTTGTCCCCAGCCTTGAATCAACCCCTGCAGATCTGTTAAAACATTCTGCTTTCTTATCATTTTGACAGCCTGATGAACCACTTTGTTTTTATTGCGTGAAACGCATTGCTTTTATTCTTTTTAATAATCAGACTCACGTGAGCTTTACTCTGAGTATTATATTTTATGGGAATCAAACTCCATTTTTGGTATCTTTTTTTCTGACCTTATTGTCTCTTTCTAATTTTTTCTTTCATAACACTGAAGCAATAAAAACATTAAAATTAATTTCTCATAGTTACATAGTTAGTACGGTTGAAAAAAAGACTTGTGTCCATTAAATTCAACCAAGGTTGGGATAAGATGTGTATGAAGAGATGGGGATAGGAAATTTTTTAGTTTTGTTCACCTTACACATGCAGATTTATAGAACACTTAAGGCAAAAACTTTTTGCCCTAAAGGAATATTTAATTCCTGATCCCAAAATTGCCATTAGACTGGATCCATATATTTTATACAGCATATTAATATTACTTAGTAGTAAGTTGTTATCTAAGCCTTTTTTTGAAACCCTTAACTGTTCCTACTGTGACCAGAGCCTGGATCGGCTATCCCACAGATTCATAGTGTTCATGGTGAAGAAGGCTTTTCTCCTCTGGAGATTGAATCCTGTTTCCCCAAGACAAGGGGAATGTCCCCGTGTCTTTTGAGGGGGTTTTACATAAAATAGCTTTTCACCATACTTCTTGTAGTAGTATTTATATAGTTATATAAATTAATCATGTTTCCCGGGTGTGGTCTTTTCACAAGACTAAATAAGTTTAATTATAGAGAAAAGGAGAAAAAACAGGAGGGGGCGCACAATAGTGTAAAACTTTAGAAAGAAAATATAAATTAGCAAATAATGAGCTCACCATAGAGACTTGTGCAAAGGAGAGGCACAACAGTCAGATTCGTTTGAAGGGCTATTTTTTCCGTCGCCACCATTATCCTCCACAGGGATATCCACATATCCACTTTGCACTCTCTCTAGCTCCACTAAATCCTTTCTGTAAACTGGAGGCCAGATCTGAACAGCATATTCCAAATGAGACTGCACCAATGCTTTATATACTGCTAATATTACATCCTTGTCCAACAAGCCCAGGGCTCTTTTAATACATGCCAATATACTGCTGGCCTTAGAGGCTGCTGATTGACATTGCATGCTGTTCTGTATCTATGATCTACAGGTATGCCCAGATCCTTTTTCAATAAGCAATTTTTCTAGTTTTTTACCCCCTAGGATATATGGTACATATAGATTATTATTACCCAGATTTAGACCACATTTATCCACATTGAACCTTTTGGCCCAAGTGGATGCCCATAGATTTCACTACACTACATAGCTTGGTATCATCTGCAAAATTCTATTAATCCCTTCCCCTATATCATTAATAGACACATTGAATAAAAGAGGACTCAGTACTGGGCCTTGTGTTAAACCACTTATAACTGGGGATTATTCTCAAATGCAGACATGCTTCCTCTCAAATACAAGTCATCATTTTTCTCCTTCTACTGAGTTAACAGAAGGTTAGAATGTAGGGACTGTTGATTGAAAAACTAGTGTTATATTCTGGTTTGTGCATAGAGTAGCATAGTATCTCTATGCTCATGGACCCCCTAGTAATTGCCCAGTGTGTCCATGCGTTAAGGAAACAAGAAAGATTTTGCACTCCTTGGTAAAGGAAATGGTCTGTGGGTGCATGTGAAAGGATTACCAATCCTGAATATACTAATATAAGAAATTCACAGCACACCATCAAAGATGCTTTGGAGATGCTAATTTAATAGACAGATTCGATAGACTTTTCTCCAGTGAAACATAAGTTGGGTATATTAGAGAGAACAATGCATTCCAAGTAACCAGATTTAGAGAACGTTTTCGAGCCTTCCTCAGTCAAACATCTGGACGGTGCAGGTAGGCGTGAGTGGAGCAACTGGAGAATGCTCCATGCGTTGAGACATCACTGACTATCTTCGAGGTAGACTATGATGGCTGATAATACAATAGTTGTATGCTTACAACCCTGATATTTTGGCCAATACTCACACATCAATAGGCCTGTGCATGATACATTTGATTATATTCTTGGTTTTGGTGTCTCTCTATTAGAATAGTACTTTCCTTTTATATATATATATATACAGTATATACAGTGTATATCACTGATAGGTCAATGTTTGATGTATAAGTTCTTGTAAGCATAATAGGAATGTAAAAGGAATGCATATGTTATACATGCTATCACACATTTTTTAATATAGCTTTGTAATATGAAATCAGTCATATATTTTTATATAGATTACACTAATTTACTGGTCTCAGTGCTTTACCTGATGCTCCATGTTTCTCTTTTTTTTCTTTGTTATTTTTGTTGGTTGGGTGTTGAGCACCATATAGTGATTTCCTTTGACTATATTTTACTAGTTGAGTAGTTTATCGATATAGTCATCTATTTGATAGTTATTCAGTACAACATTGATATGTGTGTAGTTATGTCTATGGCACATTTTGACAGTTGGCATCAGTACAGTCTTAATGCATGGGCACTTGCTAAGTGAACCCACAAGCACAGGTACTCCATGTTAATCTATGCACAGACCATTTAACTCATTTTCTGATGACCTACCTCAACAGTCAAATATCCCACTAATTTGGTAGAAGGAGAAAAATTATGTATATAGATTACAGATTCTGATTTAGCATAATGTGACCTGTACTCCCGGTAGTGCACGTAAGTTCTTGATAGTGTAGTCCACACCACTGAACATATGGAGCTGGTGGTATACTAGACAAGAATGTAAATGTTACTATGAGTAGCACGTTCAATTATAATTTGTGACGCTGGTAACAGTAAGGCCTGTTTTTACATCTACATTGGAGGTTCCGTTTTGAACCTCAGTTGCAACCAGACTTGTTTTCAACAGACACCAACAGTTAGTTAGTGGGGTCCACAAAGTTTCCACCACAGTGTCTATCATTTTCTCAGAACAAATAGCACAACTTGCTGTATTTATTTTTTTGTCATTTTCAATGGAACCTGTTCCATATATATTGATGATTGAAGAGTGTACTGTAAATGGGCTTTTAATGGGCTGTAATCAGGCTCAAAGTCTCAGGTCGCATGAGCTACAAATATGGTCCTGCCAACAACATATAATAACTCTGCTACCACTACACTGCCATATGAGAAAGCCACTTCTAACTTCAGCAAGTACTTCCTTCCCCCTTCCTTTGCAGATTATAAATCATCTACCCCTATACTAATCATGCACTCTCCTAGTTCATGTTTATTGTAATTTTTTTTCATATGTACAGCGCACTGGAATTAACGATGCTTTAAAACAATACTACTAGGAATAGTAATTACAGCATACAATAACTCTACTTTGTAGAAACTCATAGAAACAGACAACTGTCCACACTGTTCAAGGAAATTTTTCACTTGTTGACTACTTTTACATACAAGGAAGATAAAAGTTGCACAAGTGATTGCAATTCTGAGAGTATTTCCACAAATAACAATGGGAGTGATGGATGGGGACTGTTTATCGGTGACTCTCAGAGATACCTACAAGCTCTGTTTTTTTCTTTGGAATATAGCATCAGTTTTTCATATTATATTTTACAAAGTATGTTTCTCTGTAAAGAAATGAAAAATAATATATTTCCTTTTCTTCCACAGGTGTTCTGATCTCAGACATTTATAATATAAAGCGTAGGCATCTATAAAAAGGGTACACAACCTCTGTTTCTATCTAATATCAGATCCTGTTTTTTGATAACAAAGAGCACACTATGATCAAATAATGCAGATAATAATTCAAAAATATGGACATCATTACATGATATGAATAAAGAAGTGTAGGACACAGTCCTACACTATTTATACTTTACACTGTATTAAAAATTTTAGGTGATTCTGCCCAATATGTCTATTGTTACCTACAGTGAAAATACTGGTAAACTACTTATACCGCTTGAACTTGTCCTACTTTTTAAACATTGCAGACACAAGCTCAAATGTATTTTATTAATATTTTCTGTGATAGAGCAACACAAAGTAGTAAGTATTTGTGAGGTGTAAAGAAAATGATACATGCTTTTCCAAATTTTTGAAAATGACAAAACTGAAAAGCGTGTGGTAGTTAGGGTTCATCTGACCAGAGAATCTTATTCCACATGTTTGCTGTATCTCCTATATTGCTTTTTGCAAACTGCACATAGGACTTATTACGATTTGCTTTTAAAAATGTATTTTTCTTGCCACTTTTCATAAAGACCAAATTATGAAGTACATGACTAATAGTTGTCCTGTTTATAGATTCTCCCACCTGAATTGTGGATCTCTGCAACTTCTCCAGAGTGACCTTCAGCCTCTTGGCTATTTCTCTTATTAGTTCTCTCCTTTTCTGGGCTGTCAGTTTAGGTGGACAGCAATGTTTTGGTAGGTTGAAAGTTATAATGGATTAAACAGTGCTTTGTGAGATGTCCAGAGCTTGAGCTAGTTTTTTTTTTCCATGCTCACCCTGCAATACACTTTGCCACAACTTAATCCATGAGCAGCCTGATGTGTTTTTTGGTTTTCATTATGCTATTTATTCACTAATATTCTCTAGCAAGCATCTGAGGCCTTTACAAAATAACTATAGTTATATTGAGAATGAATGACATAAAGATATACTTTATTAATTAGGTGACTTCTAAAGGCAATTAGTCACATTGGATTTTATGTAGAGGTATCAGAGTACAGCGGGGCTGAATACATATGCACGCCACACTTTTTAGTTTTTTAATTTGCAGAAATTTGGAATAGTACCTATAATTTTCTTTACATATCACAAATACTTGCTACTTTGTGTTGCTCTATCACATAAAATCTCAATAAAATACATTTAAGTTTGTTGCTGTAATCATTCAAAATGAAGAACAGTTCAAGAGTTATGATTACTTTTGGAATCCACTGTATTTAATTCAGGAACCAAGAAATATATATATCCCACCTCTTCTGATGTTACTAAAAGCTGCACGGACGATAAGGGAACAACCATACTGAATATATGTAGAGGTAGGTTAGCATCCCACAAAATTCCAGCTTTATTATAAATACATTAAAGTTTAGAGTAACATAGAATTCAAAATAAGGCTTCTACACTTTAGGCGTCACCCACCTTTAATCATACCTGCTATAATATGGGGCAGGTCATGCCTGAATGAATTGTTAGCTTGCATTGCAGTTTCTTCAAGGTCTTATGGACTTACAATGTACAACATGGCTTCTTGTCGCTCAATTATATATGGTTGCTGTCTCTAAGGGATGTTACATATATACAGTTATATAGTTTGTAAGGCTTAAAAAAACATCTGTCTATCCAGTTCAGCCTATTATCCCATAATGTTGATCCAGAGAAAGGCAAAAAAAAAAAAAAACACGATGTAGAAGCCAATTGTTGTCATTTTATGGAAAATTTCCTTCCTGACTCCAATCTAGTAATCAGAATAAATCCCGAGATCAACGACCCTTCTCCAGAATCCTAGTCACTATAACTTATTATATTATTACACACTAGAAATGTATCCATGCCCTCTTTGAACTCTGTCAGTGAATTCACCATGACAAGTTCCTCTGGCAGAGAGTTCCAGTCTCACTGCTCTTACAGTAAAGAATCCCTTTCTATCTTTATGTAGAAACCTTTTTTTTCTCTAGATGTAGAGGATACCCCCGTGTTCTAGATACAGACCTAGGTATAAATAAATCATAGGTGATTTGTATATTGACTCTTGATATTGACTCTTGATATAGTTATACTGTACATACTTATTAGGTCTCCTTGAAGCTGTCTTTTCTTTAAACTATTAAAACAATGCACATTCTACTATCCAACTGGACAGTGTTACCTGAATACCGGGGGCCACATGGGATGTTGAAAAGCCACATGACTGACACCATTTATAGTTTCATTTGTTGTAGACAAGGGCTACTGCCCGGTTATAAGAGAAGTATGTGCAGTATTTTAAATATATGTACATAGAAAATATAGAAAATTATGTTTTTATAAACAAAATAAAATAAAACTAAATTTCCAATTACAAACTAGTTCATGAGACAACCCTTTATAAAAAAAAAAATGCATCAACTTAATTGCTTTAAATACGTTAATGAACTTTCTAGAGAGTGCCAAAGTGAAACATCAATTTCATCTCTTTCTATATGGGAACATTAATAGAACTTAAAAGGTCCACTGACTGAAGGCCTGAAGAAACCAGTGGTAGTCTGTCACTAAAATGTTAGTTAGGAATTATGTATTATAATCCACGAAATTTTCATTTGTTAATCTTTCTACTTAGTATGTTCTATGTCTGGTGATTAGCCTACATGTATTGTCACATCTTTAGATGAAAGCCTAATGTAGTTTATTCTGTTTTGCTTTCTCCAGAAAATTCTTCAGATTTGGGTCAAAGTCAAATCTGATTTAAGTGAATTCATTTGGGTCAGCCTAGACAGATTTTTGTTAGAAATCACCCAAAATTGACCATAACTTTAAACCAAAGTTGAGACTAGGGTTTTTTACTTGTGGTTAGGGGGTAACTTACCACTTCTGGTCCTGCAACACTCTTGGTCCGACATCATATCTGGTCCAGTGTCACATTAGAGAAACTCTAGTGTGACGGACTGGAAGTGTCATGAGACTGAAAGTGCTGCCGTACTAGAAGCCCCACCCAGTGGTAAACTAGTCCTTGCTCAGCAGGCAAAAATCCTAACCTCAGATTTGGGTTACAGTTACTACTACAGTTAGGGGCAAAGTAAAATGTTTAGATTTAGAACATTCCACATAAACCAGTATTGAACTGAACAGAGACAGATTCAAGCAACATGGCTTACAATAAACATCACGGTGTACACTGTAAGGCCTTGCCCCCACTGCACGGTTTTTCAGCCGGTTTTTCTGATGGTTCTTGGTTTTGAAAACCGGCTGCAAACCAGCTGAAAAACTTTTACGCGGACCTCTATGGAAAATCCGTTCAGCGGTCTCCATCGAAAAACCTACAACATGTTCATTCTTCTGTCCGGTTTTCGGGCGGAATATGAACATGTCTATGTGAAGGGGGAGGGCTTTTCTCCACAAACCGCAGAGAAAAGCCGTCCCCCTGTGGCCGTGTGCACAGCACGAAAACAGAACAAATACCGGTAGGATAAACCGACTGTTTTTTGTCCTGTGCCATGTAAACGGCCCCTAATATATTATCTGTATTTGATTCTTTTGGAATATCAATGAGCAATGCATCACCAATTGAACTTCAAGCAACCAAGCTGGAACTGATAAAGTGATGCACTGTGGCTTATAATAGTCCTTGTCTATGATACATTTTGTAGATTCCCAGTGCTTGTAATTGTCTGCCTTTACTCACAAGTATTACTTTTATGTGTAATAGGTTTTGTTTAGGTTTACAAGGAAACTCAAGGCTGGGACACTGTGTAGGCAAATATAGGCGATCGCCTAAGGCGCTATTTCATCCCAGGCAGGAAGGGGGCACAAGAAGGCATGAAGATGGCTGAATTTTCCATTGGAGGGGTGCTATTTGCTTTTTTTGCCTAGGGCACCAGAATATCTTGTCCCAGACCTCATGAAACTAGTCTGCTTGATGCAGCATAGCAATATAAAGAAATCCAACCTGAACATCTCAAATAACACTGCAATTATACCTGGTGGCGTCTTTCTTTTAAGCTAACAAAACATTTCTGTTATTCATAGATTATTTTGTAGAAAATGGATAAGTATGCTGAACACAAGGAGTGCCATCAGAAGACCAAGTACAGTTAGGTAACTTTTTGCGTGAAGGTATGCAGTCATTATGTCCTATGTGTTTACCTAACAGTCAAGACAAAGCTGTGCAAATGAATTCTGAAGTACATATATGTTTTTCGTTCTTTTAGTATAAAACATATCAGTTAAATAATAGCTGGCAACCTAATGTGTAATGTTCCTTATAAAAATGGACCTATAGTTTACACATATCCCATTACTCATCCCATTGAACAGTATAGTTATTTTCTAGGCTAAAACATCAGTTACTAGGAACAAGAGATAGCAAATATTGAAGTCCCTTTATAGATTGGCAAAATAAAATTAGCATTTATCGTTGCATTATTTTATACAGCATCTAACAGTCAGTGCGCCCCTCACAATTTTGTAAATATTGTATTATATCTTTTCATGAAATAACACTGAAGATATGACATTGATACAATGTAAAGTAGTCAGTGTACAGCTTTTATAACAGTGTAATGTGCCCTCAAAATAATTCAACACAGTCATCATTGTCTAAACCGCTGGCAACAACTGTTATACAAGCTGTACACTGATTACTTTACATTGTATCAATGTCATATCTTCAGTGTGAGGGGTGTGTTCACTTTTGTGAGATACTGTATAAGGGTGCGTCCGCACGGCAGTATGCAAATACAGGCCAGATTCTGATTAGAGAATGCAGCCAGTATTTTGAAATCTTTTCCATGGTTTTGGGGAACAGTTCTGTCTGCTTTGCAGATTCACCTGTCCCCCTCAACCACGGACATATTCGTGTTCTGCCTGAAAAATGGGAGGACGAATGAACATGTTCTAAGTTTTTCAGAATGTCAGAAGTGTCAAAAACCATCCGGCGGAAAATCCATGCAGTGGGGACTGCTGAATGGATTTTCTATTAAAGTCTATGTAAATGGTTGACAGTCGATTTACGGATGACTTTCAAATCCAAAATCCACCTGTAAATCGACCGAGAATCCTGCCGTGCGACATGCCCTAAGGCTTATTTTAAAAAGCCTAGATGTTATGGAGTATGGCAGGGCAGATTCAGTAGAACCTTGTTTTTACATCATCATCATCTCTCCATCATTATTATTTTTAGAATATGTTAATCCGGTGTAAGGTCTCCTTTTGATGAGTGTATTGTACACATTTAACTATTTGTATTCTAAGGCCTTGTCCCCACGGCACCGGTTTGCGGCCAGTTTTTCAAACAGTCTGAAAAACCGGCCGCAAACTTTTACATGGGCCTCTATGTAAAACCCGTGCAGCAGTACCCACTGCACGGGTTTTCGCCCGGTGGTTTTTCAGACCGCCGGACGCCCGAAAAACATTCTACTTGTTCATTCTTCCGTCCGGTTTTCGGACGGAATATAAAGAAGTGAATGTGAAGGGAGAGGACTCTTCTCCGCAAATCGCGGAGAAAAGTCGTCCTCCCGCGGCCGTGTGCACGGCACAAAAAATGGACAAATACCGGTCAGATAAACCAACCGGTATTTGTCCTGTGCCGTTTAAACGAGCCCTACAGGTAAAACTAAACAAAATCAACACCACCTTACACTGTCATCTGAGGCCCATGGGGCAGCGGAGCGCCCAAGGCCTCCTCGGGACAGCAGGGAGCAGGCCGAAGGAGGAGCATGCCAGTCCCAACTGTTTAACTTTTAAGATGCCGCAGTCGCTATTGATACCCATTACATACAAGGGATTTGACAGAGAGATGAAAGGTTCCCTGTGTCCTCCATTTGCACCCCAATGTACAATCATGGGGTGCTGACGGTTGCCATGAGTGCCATAGGCCTAACACCGCCTGTGACATAGGGCTGTCAGGTGCTACTGGGATAGAAAACTTGATAGGCTGACTGATGGTTGATACAATATACGACAGTACAGTACTGCAATCAAGAAATCTCTCAGTCCAGTCCCATGTTGAGACAAGTAAAAAAAATAAATAAAATAAAAACACGTACCATCCTTTTCCCACTATAAATGCTTATCACTCAAAAAAGGTAAAAAAAAATTTTAAAGTACACATACAGTACACATGTACACAGCAGCCTGGGCAATAATTTTGTACTGGACTGAATTTGAAAGGAATGCAGTCTGTCAAATTAATTTTTTTTTATGTGCAACCATTTTGCCTGGCCAAGTTTGAGACCCCTGCTCTAGACGTAGGTTATGTTCACACAGCTGATTTGGACGCTGTTTTTGGCGCTGTTTAAAAATCACCCCCAGTTCATCTTCATTGATTCCTATGTAAAACCACATTATAGTCCACACACAATGTGCTTTTTAACACACATATTTGCAACGCTGTTTCAGCACAAAAACTAAGTGACGTCAATTCTTGAGGCATTTTCCACAAGTAAAATGCCCTTGAGACTCGATGAAGAGCTTCAATACCTTGTCTAAAACATTTTATGCAGATCCAAAAACTGCCCTGACAAGAAATTTGTATTGGTGTTTCAGAAAGAAGACAGCAATGATAAACCACATCGGAAACCATGTGGAAAAACCTCATCAAATCCTCGTCTGAAAACTGCTGGATATGAGGTGGGTTTCAGATGCATTCAGTTGGGTAAACATACCCATAGATGACGATGCATAGCATCAGTAAGGCTATGTCTACACAGCATTTTTTAAAATGCCGTCCAAAATCCGGTAACATTTTAATATTGCTGGACTGCGGCGGACCACGGTTTTTGGTGCAGATTTGCGCTAAAAATGACGGTCAGTTTTCAAATTTGTCATTGTCCCCTTATACTAAATGATGGCAATCCAGTAGAATCCAGCAGAAGATACAGCAATCTGAAAGATTTCAAAACTGATCAGTAAAAATCAATGCTGTGTAGACTACAGCATGGATTTTTTTTATGCCAGCACTGAGTACAGTCAGATTTTTGGCGGATTCAAATACTGAATCAGCGAAAAAAATTGACGGTAATCCCATGCTGTCTAGATATAACCTAAGGCTAAGTCCACACAGCATATGTCAAAATGGCGCCCAAAATCCAACGGCATTTTGACAGTGCTGGACTGCAGTTTTTGGCATAGATTTTGTGCCATTTGGATTTGCCTTCACCCCGCACAACTGAATGTACAGAAATGCACCGGCAATCTGCAGGATTCCTGAGAAATATGCAACATGTTGCATATTACAACCGGTTTTAAAACCTATGGTAAAAAATCTGAGCTGTATGGACTACAGCATGCATTTTTCATTGCTATGCATCACAGGATACCATCGGCTTTTTTTGGTGGATTCAGAATTTTGAATCCACGGAAAATCAGACGGTATTTATGTGCTGTGTAGACATAGCCTAACTGTATGGCCATACAGCAAAGAACAAAATACTGTCAATTTTGTGAACAGAAAAATCGACGGGTGCTTTGAAGTGATTTTGACACTAAAGGTATGTTCATATGTGGGCTTAGCGACTGGCAAGAGTGCATGCTGTAAACACTGTGAGTTGCGCTTAGAAATTATGGACTTGCAAGCTCTTAAACTCAAAGTTGGCCCGAGGCATTTTTCTGCCTCCTTACACGGCATGTACGTCTGCAATGTAGTGACACGTCCTTCTTTGCAGACCCCCTCAAAATTACTATCCTAAAATTCGATTGACGTGTATTGGACATTGATCTCTATGGATACTACAGTAGGTATGGAAAGTATTCAGACCCATTTAAATGTTTCACTCTTTCTTTCATTGCAGCCATTTGGTAAGATCCAAAAAGTAAATTTTTTTGCTCATCAATGTACACTCTGCCCCCATCTTGAAAGAAAAAAAACATAAATATAGATATTTTTGCAAATTTATTATACAAGAAAAACTGAAATATCACATGGTCATAAGTATTCAGACCCTTAACTCACATACTGTCCAGTTCCTTCTGATCCTCCTTGAGATGGTTC